>VZRI01006345.1:0-37344 GCA_013397515.1 Upupa epops | reverse complement strand
GGGGTTGAATTGCTGTCTCTGGATGTTTTTGAAAGCCATGTAGATCTGGAGCTGAAGGACAGCGTTTAGGGATGGCCTTAGGACAGCTGGGCTAATCGTTGGACTTGATAATCTTGAAGGTCTTTACCAACCTGACTAATTCTATGACTGAACAGCTTGGGTGTGATCCATCTGGCTGTAGGACCTGGGTACAGAGCACAGATCTATTCATCACAAAGCCTTCTCTCCCGCAATTTTATAAAATAATATGGACCAGCAACTTGGGTTCCAGTTAAAGCCAGAACTGCCGTCTTTCAAAACAACTACTTTTGAGAGTGTTTTCTTGGTTTAAAAGCCACAGTCTCATGTTACGAGCTCTGAATCACTTGCACATCTATATTCTCTTCAACACCTCCTGTTTAGGACAGCCTTGGGAAACTCAGGCAATTAAACAAGCATGCCTCAGTTTCCCCAAGTGGCAAGAACTAGCAAATGTATTACAGGGACCTTAAAGAGTTAATGAGGTAGTGCTCTGCGCATCACAGCTTCACTGTTTCAGCAAGTCTCCAGTAACACCTAATTAACAAATCTCAGCTGAGCTGTTTCTTAGAGAGCTCAGCAATTGGTGCTTCATGCAAATCTCCTTTAACTTGCCAACCACACAGCTATGACGCTCCCGCTGTCCCTCGGTGAGGGTCTATCACGATTCTTCTGTCTGGCCATAAGCTGTCCTTTACCCCCCACCCCTCCTACTTAATACTTTAGTAAAAGTTTATTTACTAAACTGTGGAGCATTGGGTACAAAGCAAAAAGCAGTGAGCTACATCAAAGCCTCCCTATTATCACTCCCTAGTGAACTGTGAAAATATAAATTCAAAGCTGACAAGCTAGTTAGACTTTTAACTAAAATCCGAGCGCAATTAACTTTAACCATGCCACTCTGCTACCGTACTTCTGGCACCAACTTTGAGTAGTGGCCCAAATTCTTCTGAAGGAACAGAAAGACCATTTATCTCCTCTATTTATTCAGGGCAAACCTCCTCGTTCGTGTCAAGCGGGGAATGTAGCGTTGCTGACTGTGACTGGCAGTGATAAAGGAGCTGGTATGATTTTCAAATGAGGAGCATGTCCTGCTTTCCCAAATGTTAGAGACAAGTGAATAATGTGGCCTCCAAAATAAGACCCAGGGACCCATTCGGAGATGTACACTAGGGAAAAGGTGGCTATAAATTACTGGACCTATAAAGCCTTAAGAAGGCTTCATGCCTGGATCTCCTAAATAGAGATACTTTTATTTGCAGAAATTAAGGATAGAAGTGATAGAATCACAGAATTAGTCAGGTTGGAAGAGGCCTCCAAGACCCTCAAATCCAACCATCAACCCAACATCGCCATGTCCACTAAACCATGTTCCCAAGTGCCACATCTATGTGCATGTTATCCGCTTGGACTTTGGGAAGGCTTTTGACAGTCTCCCACAATAATCTTCTGGAGAAACTGGCAAATCATGGTGTAGAGAAATGTACCCTTCACTGGGCTAAAAACTGCCTGGCTGGCTGTTCCCAGAGAGCTGTGATGAATGGGGTGAAATACCAGCTGGTGGCTGGTCACCAGGACTCAGTTTTGGGTTCATTTTTTTTCAATATCTATTGATGATCTGGACCTGGGGATTGAGAGCACCCTCAGTCAGTTTGCAGATGACACCAAATTGTAGAGCACAAAGTCTCTCCAGAAGGATTTGGACAGGATGGATCGATGGGCTGAGGCCAATTGCCTGCTGGACAAGAAGGCTAAGTTCTGGGTCCTGCATTTCAGTCACAACAACCCTAGGCAATGCTACAGGTTGGGGGATGAGAGGCTTGAAAGCTGCCCAGCAGAAAAGGACCTGGGGGTGCTGGTAGACAGCCGCCTTCATAGGAGCCAGCAGTGTGCTCAGGTGGCCAAGAAGAGCAACAACATCCTGGCCTTGGATCAGTAAGAGCACAGTCGGCAGGGGAATGGAAGTTATCATGCCCTTATGAGGCCTCATCCCGAGTACTATGTTCAGTTTCTGGAAGCCAAAACCATCATCTCCAATAGAAAGAGGTGACCCTCAAAGCACAGGTCATCCCTTAAGTGGGTTAAATGGCCCTTCATTGGTGCTTTCCTCTTCCCTTGCCTCTTAGATGTTACATCACTATATTTAACCTCCCAGCTAGGATTAATCTTCCTCTCCTTCAGGCATCTAGCTTAACTCTGAAACAATTAGAGAATACCGTCTTGAATCCATCATCATCAGCAAAGCCCCANAAGGACCTGGGGGTGCTGGTAGACAGCTGCCTTCATAGGAGCCAGCAGTGTGCTCAGGTGGCCAAGAAGACCAACAGCATCCTGGCCTGGATCAGTAAGAGCACAGTCGGCAGGGGAATGGAAGTTATCATTCCCTTATGAGGCCTCATCCCAAGTACTATGTTCAGTTTCTGGAAGCCAAAACCATCATCTGCAATAGAAAGAGGTGACCCTCAAAGCACAGGTCATCCCTTAAGTGGGTTAAATGACCCTTCATTGGTGCTTTCCTCTTCCCTTGCCTCTTAGATTTTACATCACTATATTTAACCTCCCAGCTAGGATTAATCTTCCTCTCCTTCAGGCATCTAGCTTAACTCTGAAACAATTAGAGAACACTGTCTTGAATCCTTCATTATCAGCAAAGCCCCACAGCAACAAGATATCCTGAAGGACAAACCAAGGAAGCTGAGTGGGTCCCTCTTGCTGAAGGTGATTGTATGACAGGGCCTTCAAGTGCTATTAAACCTCATGACTCTCCCTTGCGAGTTACCTCATGTTTTCTTTCAAGGACTTCAGACCCAGGAAGACACAAAACGCTCCCATCAGCCCAACAAAACAGGTTCTGGAAAAATAAATTACTAATGAGGATAAAAGTTTTGCACATTTCAGCTCAAAACTTTAACTGTAACAGAAAAGCTCTTTGGAAAAACAGGTACAAAAAAACCCTTCACAGATTTCATGGCAGAAGTCAAATACATTGCTGTCTGCTGTCAACCTGAGAGACGTTACCAACCTTGCAATCTACCTCAGAAGGCACCTCCAGTTCCCATCCCTTCAGCCATCCTTGCCATGTTCCTAAAAAATATCACCCGGGTTTTTTCCCTTTGCCCCGCAGTGGTCTCAGCTCAGCACCTGTCTGAGGAAGGGCTCTGACAGGTGAACACTGGCAAATCTTGTGGTTGAAGCCGTCAGCATACTCAGCTCTGCGCGTTTCTTTGCTGAAGGTTACTGTCATCCCTGTATAGCAAAATCAGCACTGAGGAAGATCTGCCTGTAAATCAACCTAGTGCAAAGCCACTTTGCTGCTAAGCTGAGAAGCCACACCGTATACTGGGGCTGTGGTACAGCCAGGCTGTTTTTCTCCAGCTGTCTGCAACAGGACAGCTGGAAACATCAGAGAATCAGAGTCCTCACAGCTGGAAAGGAGCTCCAGGATCACCAAGTCAAGCCCTCATCCCTGCATCTCCCTAACCTCTAGACAGGAATATTCTATGCTGGGTCAGGAACTGGCTAGACGGACGAGCCCAGAGAGTGGTGGTAAATGATGTCACATCTAGTTGGCAACCGGTTACTAGTGGTGTCCCCCAACGGTCAGTGTTGGGTCCGGTCCTGTTCAACATCTTCACTGATGATATTGATGATGGGTTGGAATCCATCATGAGCAAATTTGCGGATGACACCAAGCCTGTTGATTTGTTGGAGGGTAGGAGGGCCCTGCAGAGGGACTTGGGCAGACTGGAGAGATGGACAGACCAAGTGTCGGGTCCTGCATTTTGGATATAACAACCTCAGGCTGGGAATGGAGTTCTTAGAGAGTACTCAGGTAGAAAGAGACTTGGGGATATTGGTGGACAGTAAACTTAGCATGAGTCAGGTGGCCAAGAGGACTAATGGCATCCTGGCCTATATCAGGAATGGTGTGGCCAGCAGGGAGAGGGAGGTTATCCTCCCCCTACATTCGGCACTGGTTAGACCACACCTGGAGTGTTGTGTTCAGTTCTGGGCCCCTCAGTTCAGGAAGGATGTCGAGTTGCTGGAACGAGTCCAGAGAAGAGCAACTAGAATGGCAAAGGGCCTGGAAGGTCAGCCCTGCGAGGAGAGGCTGATGGAGCTGGGTCTGTTTAGCCTGGAAAAGAGGAGGCTCAGGGGTGACCTTATCACTGTAAGTGTCTAAAAGGTGGTCATGGTCAGGTGGGGGTCAGTCTTTTCTCCCTGGACACTGGAGACAGGACAGGATAGTCTTAAGCTCCATCGCGGGAGGTTTAGACTTGACATTAGGAAAAGGTTTTTCAACAAAAGAGTGATCAGTTTTGGAACGGGTTGCCCACGAGGGTGGTCAAGTCTCCATCTCTGGAGGTGTTCAAGGTTAGGCTGGATGAAGTGCTGAGTGGCATGATCCAGATATCAGATGTTTAGGTTTACTTGGTTGGTTTTAGGTTTGATTGGATGATCTTTAAGGTCTTTTCCAGCCTCATCATTACTGTGATACTGTGATACCATGGCCTCAAGTGCTCTAGCTACTCATCTTTTAAGCACCTCCAGGGATGGTGACTCCACCAACTCCCTGGGCAGCCTGTTCCAGTGCCCAACCACTCTCTCAGGAAAGAACTTCTTCCCAAGATCCAATCTAAACCTCCCCTGATGCAGCCTGAGTCCATTTCCCCTCATCCCATCATTAGTAATTTGGGAGAAGAGACCAGCATCCCCATAAACATCACCAAGCTCTCCTGTACTCAAGTAAAAAATGTTTTATTCCACTGATGTTCACAGGTAGGAAGACTCAAGACTGAATGTCAGCGCTGCCATGTGCACAACAGCCACAGAATCACTGAACAGCATTCTATGCAATGTTCTATCTGCAACAGCCCTGCAAAGCTTTAGGTATTATTGAGCGTGTACAGGTGCCAACTTGGTCGTGCAGAAGGCATGTGGGACCAGATGGGCACTGCCAACCACGCTGCGAGCTCTGCCATCCAGGGACAGCTCTGTGGGTTAAAGCTGAGGGGCAGCATCACCACTACGCTACAAGATTCCCAGAAAGCAAGCACAAGCCAGGGCTGGGCACGAAGCCCTTTATTGTTATCAGTGTTTTTGTAAAGTCAGTTGCCAGGAGTGACAAACCTCTGTTTTCTAGTAGCAAGTGTTAAAATCAGACTCTTGCTGCTGAAGAGCAAAGGGTTGCACCGACGGGCGTCTCTTGGAGACACCCATTTCCCTACGACAAGGGAGGAAAAAGGAACAGGCCATATTTTGTGCCTTTGGATGCAATCCACTGCAGTTGCTACACACAGCATTCCTTTGCCATTTGGTAACTGAGAAACACCAGGCTTATTAAAAAGGAAAATAAAACCCCAACCCCACAAAAAACCCAACCCCGCAGTACTCCGGTTGGTAAGGACTGGTCAGAGGTCTGCTGTAATGCATGGATGTCACAGGC
The DNA here is from genome assembly GCA_013397515.1 of Upupa epops. Taxonomy (NCBI): domain Eukaryota; kingdom Metazoa; phylum Chordata; class Aves; order Bucerotiformes; family Upupidae; genus Upupa; species Upupa epops. The sequence goes on along the minus strand of VZRI01006345.1, from coordinate 31,880 downwards.
TCAGCAGCCTAAATCATACATCAAGGACTAGCTGTCAACACAAGGGCTGCGAACACTCCTGCAGGTAGATGCTTTTTGTTTGACCTCAACTTCCCAGGATTCCAACTTCCCAGGATTCACAGATCTGCACGGTTATGTACCGTTGCCCTCGGTCATGCTGGAGCACGCTCTGCCCCCCTCCTATTGGGATTTTGCTTCAGCAGGGATTTCTGAAAAGCTGGAGACAGTCACGCTTGAGGAATCTCTGGAAGTTTAATTAAGTTACAATGTCCTAAAACCACAGTGTAGCTTTTATAGGATCTATGGCCGGGAAGTTCAAAAGGTGAGCAGGTAGGCACATACAGAGCACTTCAAACAGCTCCTCCAGTTCTCCAGGAACAGCCACCAGCAGAAACCAAAGCTGTATGATACACTTTGCTCTTAAAACATTCTCACTTATCTAAACGTACTTCATAAAGAACCTAACACCTAACACAAATGAGAGTAACACCACCTCCGAGGGGTATGTGAATCCCTGCTCCCAGATTTAGTGATTGTGAAACTGGGATGCAGAGTTTCTTGCACATCAATGGAGGCGATTCTCACCCTCTACTTTGCTCTTGTGAAACCTCACCTGGAGTACTGCATGCAGTTCTGGAGTCTCCAATATAAGGAGGACACGGGACTGTTGGCCTGAGTTCAGGAAGGCCACAGGGGTGATCAGAGGGCTGGAGCACCTCTGCTGTGAGGATAGGCTGAGGGAATTTGGACTGTTCATCCTGGAGAAGGGGCTCAAGGGCTTAGAGGAAAGTTGAAAAGAGACTTCTATGAGGGACTCTAGTGATAGGACAAGGGGGATGGTTTCAAGCTAAAAGAGGGGAAATATAGACTAGATCTTAGGAAGAAATTTCTTCCTGTGAGGAGCTGAGGCACTGGAACAGCCTGCTCAGGAAGGCTATAGATGCTCCAACCCTGGAAGTGTTCAAGGCCAGGTTGGATGGGGCTCTGGGCAACCTGGTCTGGTGAGAGGTGTCCCTGCCCATGGAAAGGGGTTGGAACTAGATGATCTCTGAGGTCCTTCCCAGCCTGAAACATTTTATGATTCTCACCCAAGGCTGCACAGTATGTGAGCAGGACAGCAGTGTAGGGAAACCAAAGAGCCCTGGCCACAGTCTTGCGGTACCTCACCTGAGCCACACTCCTGGATCCACTGCAGGGTGATGTCTTCCACAGACAAATCACACACTCAAATCCAAAGGCACTGGGGAATAGTTTTAAAGCAGCCATTAATAGAAGGCTTAACGAGGGAGAAGTCAAAATCAGGACATTTTGCCTTCCTTAGTGTGCAAGTTTCAACAAAAAATCCTCCTCTTACAGTCACCTGCTGACGTGTAAGATTACACAACGGTCTCTCATCACCTGAGTCTGGCCCAGCAGCCTCACTGCTTCTAAGATGAAATGTAAACAAGTGCCTGAGCATTCAGCATTAGCAGTCACAGATAGTAAAGAGGTTGAAATTAGATCACTTTGGCCAACGCTGAATTGTTCCCCACAGAACATTCATTCTCCAGTTCAGGAGGGGAAATGTTTTTAGGTGGAAGCAAATGTGAGATCTGGATAACCAGATCTTTGTGTTGCTATTTCACTGCCCCCACTCCAGATGACCAGCATCAACAGGTTGAGGACTGTTGAAGAATACAGGTTTTCTTTTATTAGGACAACAGGTGCATGTGGTCCCTGAACTGAGGACATTGTCTTTGCTGCTTGCTACAACACTGTTCATACCAAATTTATTTATGTATTTTCTCTTTTAATTACTACATGAGTAGTTGTGGATAAATTCAGCATCTCCTGCTATCCAGAGGACTTTACAGCAATTTTACTGCATATCAGCTAAACCTAGGAAGCATTCCAGGCATCTTAGTACAGGCTAATGTGCTTTTCTAATAGAGAGTTAAAGGAGTAGATGAGAGGTGGGGAGGATCAACAAAAAAATCCTGCTTAATTCCTTACATTGTTTTTTTTTCTCCAAGAAATATATGACCCATATTCCTACTAATGAGACAAACCTATACACAAAGGGTTACAGAATCACAAAGGGTTACAGAATCAACATGGTTGAAAAGGACATCCTAGATCACCAAGTCCACCCATCCCCACATCAACAAAAAACCTCAATACCTGAGAGACTGAAAAACACAAACTAACGCACTCCATCCTGTCACTTGAGCAGGGTGTGAAGCACCGTAGCTACATGGTACTGCAATACCTCCACAGATGGGGACTCCACCACCTCCCTGGGAAGGCCCTTACAGTGCCTCCCCACTCTTTCTGGAAAGAATTTCTTCCTCAGATCCAATCTAACCCTCTCCTGCCTCAACTTCAGACCAGTGCCCCCGGCTTCTGTCAGCAGTCATCAAAGAGAAGAGGCCAACAGCCACCTCTCTACAACCTCCCTTCAGGGAGCTGTAGAGGGCAGCTCTCCTCTTCTCCAAACTAACCCTGCGCAGCTCCCTCAGCCTCTCGTCACACGGCTGGTTCTCTAAACCCCTCATGAGCTTGGTAGCTGTGCTTGCGACCCATTCCAGCATCTCCATGTCTTTCCTATAAGACATAACAAAGGTTATCTAAAATAACAAATATTTCAACTGCTTTTCCCCTCATCTATGATTTTTACTCCATTATCAGACGGTGGTGCAATAATAATACTACTAAAAATCAGTAACAGAATGAATAATAAATCAATAAATGAATAATAAAAAAGCACCTGCAACCTTGCACTTGACTACAACAGATGTTTGAAGAATTTCTATTTCTCTAACTGCAAAAATTCATTGCTAACTATTCAAGTTGATTATTTGAAGTAAAAGTATTTTTTAAAAGACATTTTCCAAAGAAAATTGATGGTATATTCAGTGACTAGAAAGCTTTTCCTAATTAGCATTAGCCTTTGAGTAACTCGTTCTACTGCAAGAACTTTCTTTTACTCCCAAGCACACAGAGATTTCTTTGTAAAAAAGTATTGAGAATAAATAATTTTCTTTCAAGTATTGAAGTACTGAGTGACATTGAAATTCTTCAATATTCTGGAAAACAGGATTTTTTTAGGGCAGACAATATTTTTTGATCTTCTCTTGATTTGTTTAAAAACAACCCGTAACACCCAGGTGACACAGGTTCTAGTTAGCCTGAGCTGGATTTGATTCTGTCAACACATCCCAGCACTCAGAAGAGATCAGCTCATGGTGAGCAGAGTTAAATAAAACCCTGGTAAAATAGAAATCATAAGAAAGAATTATCAGAACTCTCTGATTCTGTGGATAGTCACACTTCACACTCTGCCCTCCCTACTGTTCTGGTCACATCAACCCTTCCCTCATCTTTTTCGTAAGAACTTCAAGTTCAGTGCAATGGCCACATAACAAAGTACTAGCAGTCAACTTCGGCTGAGCAAAGTGTGAGCTGGTCACCACAAAATCGTTTTGGTTGGAGGAGACCTTTAAGATCATCGAGTCCAATCACTAACCCAACACTGCCAGGTCACTGCTAAACCATGTTCTTAAGCACCAGGTCCGCAGGTCATTTAAATACCTCCAGGGATGATGACTCCACCACGGCTGGAAGAGCTCTGATGATTCTGGATCCTTGAAAGAGCATTTTCTACCGACAGGTTAAAACTCATCTACGCAGAGCTTTCTGGAGGTCCACCACAGACTGCAACACTTCCATAGAAACTAATTATCATAAACAGCATCAGCTTCTGCTCCGAAGCCAGAGCACACTTCAAGTTGTCTTCACTTATACCCACTGGGTTTGTGTTACTGAGAGTCTGCCAAATCAAAACACTTGAATGCACAACGAATTTCCCCCAAGGAGGGAAAGAACAAACTATGCACAACAGACAGACGTCACATCCCTTAATCCAGTGCAGGGAACAGTTCAGGCACTGTTACGCACAAAGACTTCACAGTCTGTACACTATGGCACTCAAACACCTTCCAACTCAGCGTAACTCAGGTTTATTTGAGCTGTTCCCTTCCCATTTCCCTTTATTACTTCAGCTATTAGACCCCTGCTTCCCAGCGCTCTCCTCTCTGGCTCAGCAATCGGAATTGGACTATACTCATCCTTAACACCAATCACAAGGTCCTTCCTCCAGAATATTCTGTAAAGGAGAACAGTAAACCATCAACCCTGGGATGGTGGCAAGAGACATGACATACAGTTTTAAATATCAGAGAATACCAGGTCGGAAGGGATCGCAAGGATCATCTAGCCCAACCTTTCCTGGCAAAAGCCCGGTCTAGACAATCTGGTCCAGCACCTTGTCCAGCCAGATTTCAAGGGTGTCCGGTGTAGGGAACTCCGACACTTCCCCCCTGGGGAGATTATTCCAATGGCTGATTGTTCTCGATGTGAAAAATTCTCCTTGTGTAGTAACTTGTACCCACTACGCCTCCTCTTTTCTGTTGGGCTCCTTGTAAAATGGGAATCATCCTCTTCTCTGTAACCACCCTTTAAATTATGAGGCTTAAAGCAAACAAAGCATGGAAGGCACTAACTATCCCACTGCATGATCACCTTCTCCATCATACTCTCCTTTCCTTAGCTGAGGAACATGTAAAGCTGTTAGAAGACGGTTTCATTAGTGACATTACAGGCAAACACGACCTGCTGGCTATGTATGGCAACACCACAGGTTTTCATAGGAAACTCACTGGCATTTCGGATAGTTTGCAGAGTGAGGCTGTAGATGTCGGGAAAAACACAGACAATGGATTTCTTGATGGCGTCTTACTACTCTGAGAAATCTCAAATGAGCACCAACTACCTTCAAAGTGTCAAACTTTCCACATCAGGCAGGTGAAGTGAGGTCAGGGAGAGGAGGACATCCGCATCTCACAGACTCTCAGTGTTACCCTGATGGGGAAGGTAACATTAAGTCACACTCCAGCAGCAGGTATTTCTTCAGATAGAGAGGGGGGAAAAAGCAAAAGCTCACAGCTGAAGGATGATGAGTAGAGAACTCAAAGTGCTGGATGAGGAGTGGAAAAGCTTGCTGCTTTGATTTTAAGCACTTTCTCAGCCTGAATCATTTTATTTTGCTCTGACTTCTGGTTTGCTTAACCCATCTGTGTGGCTTGGTCTAGGTGATCCTGCTGTGGCAGGGGGACTGGACTAGATAGATGATCTTTCTAGGTCCCTTCTGAACCCTAATGATTCTATATCTGAAACAGCTTGATTAGCCAAAATCAGATGAATCCTTGGAGAACAGTTAGGCACCCTTCAGTCACTAAAAGCCAGCAGACTGCTGTGAACACGCAATCCTTCTGCAGGTACTTAAGTGGATCCAGCCTTAGAGGACAATTAACCATATTCCAGTCCCTGAATTCTGAGAGAAAACATGCTGCTGTTTTCCTCCCGTTCTGACAGATATCATTCCCACAACACACAGATTCCAAATGCCACCTTGCACTATCCCTATTCCTCACGGAACCATTGAGACTGGATAAGATCATCAACCCCAGCCTATGACCTGACATCATCACAGTAAGCTAGACCATGGCACTAAGTGCCAGGTCCAGTCTTTTCTTAAACACCTCCAGGGATGGGGACTCCACCACCTCCCTGGACAGTCCATTCCAACATCTAACCATCCCTCCTGTGAGGAAGTGCCCTTCTGACTATATAGACACCTCACACACAGAGGAATAAGCTCCTTTGTGCAAAGGACCGTCACCTTGGCTCTATGCTACATACACAGATGGTGAGAGCCTGGTGCCCACTCCTGCAGCAGGACATGAGGGAAAGCAGGGCAGGTAGCAGCCTGCGAGCCCAACTTGCTCTTCAAGAACTTGCCCACCTGGCTTTAAAATCAACAGGAAGCCACCTGCTTAGTTCACACTTCCATATACAAATCCTGTTATGACAGGATAAAAGAAAAAAAGAAGTGCTTTTCCTTGTTTTGAACTACTGCACTGGAATTTTTGTAGATTTTTTTAATAAAATACCCTCTTTGATCAGACAAACAGTTTTAAAGGAAAAAACAAACCCAAACTAGCCTATACCGTGCAGTCTCATGACGAGAGCTGCTTGGGAGGAAAGGATTACACATGACATAAGGTTAACTTTATTCCCTAGTAGCCAAGCCCGTGTTCTTTAGGGTACTAGCATTTACTTTCTCAAAGTACACACAGAGTTAAAGAAAAAAAAGAGTCAAAACAGAAGAAAAAAAGCAGAATTAGGATTTGGTTTGTGCATGCAGTTAAGCAGCTATGCCAAACAGTGTTGGTTCAAGGTTCCATACACGTTTAAAACTGCTTCAAACCTACTTAAACTTAAACTTAGTACTTTAACCCGATTTACTCAGCCCACGTGGAAGAGTGGTTCTGGATCACTTTCTAATGCAATTTAATTGAGAGTTGGATTTTCTCCCTTCCCTTTTTAGTTTTGTCTTTCTTTTTTGAACTTTCAGTGAGGAATCCCTCTGGGAAACCAGTGGGTTTTTCAGGGTAAGGTGTTACACACTATATAGGAGACAAATTGAGGATATAGATGCCTGAAACCAGTACTAACTGAATCAGGTAAGATGAAGTCTTATACCAACACAGACCTGCTGCCCACCTCATGTATTTTCCCCCTTTATGGATGCCAGCTGTGTTTATTTAGTGCCAGAGGACAGGACAGGACCCACCATACAGTCCCAGTATATTTAAATGATAGAAAGCTACCAGCAGCTCTGATTAGAGATCCACTCAATCTCAATACAACCCATGACAATGACTTCAGTGTTTTTAACCCCCACCTTCTTTAAACCTGAGAGGTCTTTTTGCCATTCAGGAAAAAGAAGATCTATGATCGTAACCAAGTTCTGTTTGGGGTTTTCCTCTTGAAAACCTTTACAACTTGAAAGCTCCCACAAAGCAAAAAGCAAAGGCAGCACAAATACACCTCCAAAACTGCAGTGCAGCTTTCACACAAAGTGTAGTTAAAAAATGACTAAGCTTTTTTGATATATGAATTTGTGGGTAAACCATTTATCAATGACCCGTTTACCTGTGCAGCAGAGTCCCTCAAGCCGAGGGCCATGTCATTCCCCTTTGACTGATTAATTAGCCAATCAAGGGGTATTTTTCACTGTGAGGCATGATGGCTTATTGCAGCTAATGCAATGGTCTCTAATGGTAACACATTACAGCCAACTCGGCTCTTTAAGCCTATCGAAGTGACCAAAAGAGAAGGAGAGAAGATAAATCAAAAGAGCTCCCCCCAGTTTTGTTTCCGATCCTAACCAACCCCCCAAGGAACTAACGTTAGAGGCAAGACTCTTCTCCAATGAAGGGAGAAGAAAAAGCACCATTTCTTCCACATCCGGAGATGTCTCCTCCTCTCCCTCTTTGCTGATATCTCAACAATAATAATTTATCCTCAGTTGATTAACAAGGTGCTTACAGACCAGGCAACAAAACATCAATACTTTGCTCTTCCCCCTTTTATCAAAAGCACTACTAGGACACCATGCTGTGTAAAGTAATTACCAGTGCTGGAACAATCTCATCTGCATGGAGAAGTAGTAAAACTATGGCCCAAATTAACACCTTGAGCCTATATCACTGGAATTTTTACTTGCTACGGGGTTTTAAGTCACCAGCTCAAAGCAATTAAGTTTTATGTCTACTTTACAGTAGTCTGTGTTGCCAGAGGACTTGTTTTCCCTGTACCACTAGTGAACACTGACGATGCACTCTCATGCTGTGTGTGTCACTATCCTGTCCTGGCTGTCCATCAAACACGGGCCTCATGCTGCTAACTGCTGTTGGAGTCTGGGTTCGGGGTGCTGTTTGCCTCCTCTTTTTTTTCCAGAGTGAACCTTCTGGCTGTTATGATTCTATGGTATGCTGCAGAGCACAAACGGAGAGGACAAAGAAGTACCTGTGGTACTAGAGGAGGTTTAAAAACCCCTTGGTCATTTTATGACGTTTCAATCAAATGGACAAAAGAGTAGATGAAGACATAAACCTAAGGACAGTCCTTTAACAGGGATGCTGCACTCAGCAGCTCCCATCGAAGTCATAGAATCATTTTCCTTGGAAAAGACCCTTAAGATCATTGAGTCCAACCATTAACCCAGCTGTCCCAGGACCACCCCTAAACTCTGTCCCTAAGCTCCACATCTACACAACTTTGAAACACATTCAGGAGTGGTGATTCAGCCCCTCCCCGGGCAGCCTGTTCTAAGGCCTATTGACCTTTTCAGTGAAGAAATTTTTCCTAACATCCAATCTAAACTTCCCCTGGTGCAGCTTGAGGACATTTCCTCTTGTCCTATCTCTTGTGATTTGTGAGAGGAGACCCCCAACTCTCTACAGCCTCCTTTCAGGTAGTTGTAGACAGCAAGAAGGTCTCCCCTCAGCCAAGAAGGGTTCAGCTACATATATCTTTCCCATGACTAGAGATAGTGAACATATCTGTTTGGACACCTGCATCTCACCATCCTGAAGGAAGTCTAGAGAAGATGCTGAGAAGTTTTAACAATAAAATTGGGCAGGATTTAATGCCACATTTAACTACCTATGTTTTCATTTGCCTTGATCTTTGGTAAAACATTATATTCATTCTCCCAGGTGACATACAACATGTTAGGTACTGCTGTGCTGAAATGGTCAAATCAATAAGCACTGTACAATCCTATTTTAACCCCAATCTGACAAATTCCAAGGCTTGGGAATAATTGTGATATCACAGCACAAGTTACTCAGTGCCTCTAAAACTGCACTTACTCTCTCTGACAACAGAAGTATAATAAAAATAAAGAATATATGTTAAACACACAAGGCCAGTGTTTGCCTACTGCTTCCCTCCAGAACACGCTGACAGGAATCACATTCTCACTCTATTTTCTTGAGGAAGCAAATCTTCCATAATTGCTCTGCCTAGACAGTTCTTTAGAACACACACTCCTTTTTCTCCAACTTCTTACTCCAACCTAGTAGAAACTTAAGAGATTACAAAAGTTTAGTGAAAACAGGCAGCTGGATGGAAAGGACCAACAGATCAATGAGCATATGGATTTAATCTCGTTTAGTCACACAGAGTCCAAGCACAGCACAACCACTTCTCCACTACTGGGTTCAGTTTTGGGCAACTCAGTACAAGAAAGGTGCTGGAATGGGTCCAGAGAAGGCTAGTGAAGGGTCTGGAAAATAAACCTGGTGAGGAGCAGTTGAGGGAGCTGGGGCTGGATAGACTGAAGAAAACAAGGCTGAGGGGAGAGCTGCTTGCTGCCTGCAACTGCCTGAAAGGAGGGTGCAGAGAGGTGGGGTTTGGTTTCTTTTCACAAGTAACAAGCAACAGGACAAGAGGAAATGGCCTCAAGTTGCATCAGGGAAAGTTGTAGGTTGGACATTAGGAAAAACGTCTTCATGGAAAGGTTTGTCAGGCCTTGGAACAGGCTGTCCAGGATGGGAGTTGAATCACCATCCCTGGACATGTTTCAAAGATGTGTAGAGCTGGAGCTTGGGGACAGGGTTTAGTAGTGGCCTTGGGACAGTTGGATTGATTGTTGGCCTTGAAGATCTTAAAGACCTTTTCCAACCTAAGTGATTCCATGATTAAAAGAAACCAGTACTGTACCTAGTCACTTGTTGCAAGATGTTTTACTTCAACCAGTCTACCATTTCATCATCTAATGGGTCCAAAAGTGTTAAATCCATTTTTTTCTGGTTGTCACTTACTAAGGAGCTGGGATTTCCCTTAAGAGACTCTTCCACTGACATCACTACAAGGAAGCCTGCCGAAGACTAAGTTTGCGTCTTCCTTTTTCTAATTGAAGTTCTCACCCCCATTACCATTCCTGGCTTTTGCCTACCCTGATTACTGTCCCTTCCCTTCCTCAGTTCCTCCCTCTCCCCAACCCCTAGATATTTATAGGTGGAGAGGTCATCTTTTTCTGCCTCTCTTCTGAGATGAACGTATCCAGTTCCTCCACTCTCTCCTTCTAGGACATGCCCTCTAACCCTGTCGCCCATTTTACTAAATCCTTTTGGACTCTCTCCAGGTTTTTGATGTCCTTTTTCTTTTCAGCTTCTCAGTCCCAAATACCTCGTGCTAGCCGCGGTCTCCAAAGCAGAACCTATGTTAATTTTTAACTGATTTTTCTCTTCCGCAGTTATTTGTTCCCTTACCCTCCTGTAAAAAATGAACAGTAAATTAATGTATGCGGTACCCTTGCAACAGAGGCTTTTGGCACAGGTTAAAGTGAAAAATAAACAGGCTACACTTGCAACTTGACCTGAAAGTCACTATTGTGAGACCTCACAAACATCACCTTCATGATGAGTATTTTGCAGAGAGAAAGCTGAGGTGTAGCGAAATGGTTAGAGGAGTTTACCCACAGCTTCAGTGAGCCCATGGCAGGGCCCAGGCTCTAATGGATTTTCAGTTATGTCCCTTAAGATTAGCCGACATGCTTTTCTGATAAGTGCTGGGAAATGTAACTCAGTTGAGGAAGTTCTGCAAAATGTGTCAGAAGACAATTTCCTGATTCAAAAAAAAACCCGGTGAAAAAGCAACAGGGCGGATAGTTACATTTCTAATGACTAACGAGGAAGAAATCACCGCGAACCCGAGACTTTCGGGCTACTTGGATTAGGTGGTTTAAGGGAACTTACGCAGGTTTGCGTCCTGGTTATAAAAATTCGGAGGAAGCAGATTACTCATCAAGAGGCCTGAGACGTGGAAGTGAGATGGACGCAAAGCCTTTGGGTTTCTGTGCACCTCAAACAGGGTTATTGCAAATGCGCCAGCAAATCAGATCGACTCCCCGAGCCCCCTGAGCGAAATCAGTGCCAGAATCATGTTGTTCAGTGACCAAGTTGGGACTGTCTGTAACTCATTCCCAAATCCTCAGTCTCACTCAGGAGCATTTTCTCCAGTGATAAGGCTTCGTCAGGAAACACAGCTGGATGGAGGAAGGAAATTCTGAGAAGCAAAAAAAAATAGTGGGGGTTCCAGGAAGTTCAACCAGATAGGAACTAATGGAATTTGTTTTTCTGTCTCCCCAGCTCCCAGTGTTCCTAAGCAAGTGAGAGAAATCAGAGGGAAAGTGGGGGGGGAGGGAAAAAAACCCCAACTCTGGCAGATCTTACCCTGCAAAACAGGTCCTCACTGCAGGTCTCCAGAGAGCATCGTAATTACAATTCAATATTTTCGATCACTTACTCTCCCTGGGAAAAACTGCAGACGTTTTCAATTTAGGTCCACTCTGAAGCCCAGCCATTGTTTTCTTCTCCCCATTTGTTTTTTAACTTGGTTTGCTTAGTTTTTTTTTTCAACAGAAGTCCCTATGTAGTTTATTAAGGAAGTTTTAGTTGGCCATACGATTTCTCAAAAATCATTTCAAAATAAAATAAGATGAAATAGTGCTATGGTTAACATTCATCAGAATTAAAGGTTGCATGTGCCTACGATGAGTAACATAGCCGAGCACCATCGAAACAGTAGGTTAAACTGGTATCTTGGTCTTAGCACTTACAGAGAAACTCCTTTCGACCCTGAAAGGCAAATGGCATTTCCTTCCATACCCTTTGCAATTCCTCTCTTCTGCAATCTTTACAATCCTCTAGCCAACTCCCTCTTCCTTTGATAAGGTAGATAAACCCAATTTCAACATCCCCACGCAGTGGGGTGAGTGTGAAAGGAAAGATCCATTAGCCAGATCAGTCCTAGGTTACTGAGGCACTTAAAACATCAAGTTTGAGATCAGCTCTACAGGTAAGACAGCTCAGACTAAGACAGCACAAAATATCTCCTGCCAAAGACTGCTCTGCAGGTCAAGATCATAACATGATTGCTCATGACCATACTGGAAAAGACTGGACACAACTAATTGGAACTGTGCCTCTGTGACAAACTGCATTTGTTGAGACACACTTTGTCACAGAAGCAGTTCAGAGGGGACTTGTTTTCAACAAGCACTTCAGAAGAGTGCTGGTCCAAAGATCATGTCGCTTAGTCTTAAATCCTTCCACTACTTTCCATTTGACCATAAGCACAGCTGGAGTTTCCTGGCTTTTGATTTGTCCTCCTCATTTTCTAATCTTTAAGATCATTTTGGTTAAAACACCAGCCACCCAGCCAGATCTAGTCCAACAATGCTGACGAGCATCAATGTAATACCACTGCCAGGATCCACTGCAGGTTAGGTCACTTGTAGAATCAGCCAAGCTCAAAGGCTGTGGGTAGAAGAGCTCTTAGGAATAAGAGAAACTTCACAGCTCACCCTGATGACAAACATGGCCATTAATGCCATGAATGGATCATCCATCCTTAGATGTTTCCCTAACTTCCACCATGTCTCTGGTGCCTGTAGAACTGCAAATGATCACCCACCTTGGTCTGACTACAGCACATTGTGTTGTTCCCATCTTGTACCCCCTTCACCCACTGCATTTTGTCACAGCCTTAAACTAGAGGCTTTATGGGAGGGAGGCAAAAGTAAATTGGACAAGATCCCGGGCAACTGATCTAGAGACCTCCAGTTCTCCTCCAACCTCAGTNGAGGGAGGGAGGGAGGGAGGTAGTCAAAAGTAAATTAGACAAGATCCTGGGCATCTGGTTGATGCTGCTTTGAGCAACTGATCTAGAGACCTCCAGTTCTCCTCCAACCTCAGTAATGCTGTGGTTCTATGAAACGGAAAAGATTCCTGCATCTTTCCATGAAGTTATACCCAAAGTGGTTCTGATCCTGGACTGAAACAGCTAGAAACAAGGGAAAAATAATTATGCTGATTATCACTGTCAAGAGATCAAGAGTGCAGTGACAATTCTGTCACGACAGGTCATTCAGTCCAAATCAAATCTGTGCTGAATGTTCTTCCAAGTGGACCTCTGAATAAAGAGAAGGAATCTTATCTGTTTAGCCTGCAGACTGAGGGGTCTCATCAATGCTTATAAATATCTAAAGGGCGAGCGTCACGAGGATTGGACCAGGTTCTTCTTGGTGCTGCCCAGCGACAGGACAAGAGGCAATGGGAACAAACTGGAACACAGGAAGTTCCACCTGAACATGAGGAGATACTTTTTGACTTTGAAGGTGACAGAACTCTGGCACAGGCTGCCCAGAGAGGTTGTGGCATCTGCTGCTCCAGAAAGATTCCAAACCCACCCGGATGACATCCTGCCTACTTGCTCTGTGTGACCCTGCTCTAGCAGAGGGATGGAGTACAGAATCTCCAGAGGTCACTTCAAACCACTGTGAATCCAGTACCTCAGAGCCTTAAGGTCAGGACTTCAAGCTAGAGGGTCAACACATAACAGGTACTTTCACGTACCAACTGCAATCATAGCTGGGACCCTGCAAACAAATGAATTGATAATACCAGTTCTGGGACCTATGTAAGTATAGAAGACATCCTCATCTGCTTTGAGCAGAGACAGCAGAATACAAGTGGTCCTAGTGGTTGCAGAAGCTGCAACTGAAAGAGCTTGCAGCCTTCCACAGCCTGAAGGTACAATCCAGGGTCTGACGGACACCAGGACTCTTCCTACATTATCTCTACACAGGAACAGATATGAACAACTCTCTTCCAGGAGAATGACAGCACTTTTCTGCTCCTCTAGTGTGCTCTGCCACATGAGGGAAGTGCCCAGAGCTCAGGAATTTCAAAACAGAACACAAACACTCTCACGGAACAGCCCTGCAAACCCTCACAGGGCAGTTCCATTTGTGCCACCTTAAGGACCAGCCTCTGGAACATGATGGAAAGGGATCATGAGAGTTCATGGGTGCAATGAAATGAATTTGCTCAGAGCTGGAGGGCCTGAGCCATGCATTTTTGTTCTGTGCAAACTCCACAGATCTCTGACCCATGAAGAAAAGGAGAGGCAGGGGGGGAAACAAAAAAAAAAGCAATTGTGCTGCTTCTGGCTTTCTCTCTCCGTGGCTGCTTAGCAGCAGACAGCAGCCAGAAGACAACAATGCAGCTCCAAATTACATTACCTCCTGCCTGCATCTGCATGTGGAAATCTGGGTGCTTAACAGGGAACAGCCTGTGACTTGTTGCCAGAACCTTGACCCATTAGCTTCATGTTCAGTGAGGGGGAGAAAGGAAATCTGTGCAGTAGTCATCAGCCAACTACTACATCAGGCAAGGAATCAGCAGAAGCCCGTTCAAACTTACAGACCCTTCACAAGCAGCCATGAACACACAAGATCTGCAGTGTCTATCAACAGAAAAACAAATGCTCTGCAGAATTAAGTCACAGAAAAAGCAAGAGCACTTTCCAAACTTAACTTTGGTTTCATATGATGCAGGACATGCAGAGAAAACAAGACCAACTATTTGGGACAACTCATGACTGGACAAAATCTGATTCCTTAACCACTGTGCTGTTGATTTGCATTACATTCCCATTTGTTTTGCTTCATATATTGAGATCTGGTGACAAGAATGCAGATCCACAGCATCCTGAGGCAATCACAGGTGTTAATTGAGGGGTCTCTGATGGTGCAAGCTTACCTACACCATCTGAGACCTCTGACAGCCCTCATGAAGCCCCCACATTCAAGACAGCAATAAGAGAAGATGAGTTCTGTTGTGGCTAGTGGCCACCTCCCAGGCTCTTACTTTTCAAGCCAAACTTTATGACTTGTAACACAGGTTCACACTGTTTTCTCAGCGGCAGACAAGACAGGACAGTTTGTCATTTCTTTGTATTTCCCCTAACCCCTGTACCTGCATTTCTCTAGCTCAGATAACCCTGCACAGAAAACAGACTCCACGTTTTTCTCTGCCCTACCAACAACTTTAAAACACACAGCACACTCCCTGAAACTGTACGCTGAAACGGGTAACAGGACAACCAAACTGTTCAATTCACCAACACCCCACTGAAGGATTATTCATTTCCCAGTAAGTTCTTCTGCAATGAAGAATCCCCAGGGTATCACTGCCTGCTCTGTACCCGCTCCCTTGTTCCACCACTTAGCATCTGCGCAGCTACAAACTGTATGTTGTTTTCACTACAATCTCTTAACACCTTCTCCCATCTCTCTCCTCCCCAAGTTCACAGTGGCCTGTAGCAAAGTCTGAACAACTTCCAAGAGCGACGTGTCAGGTTATTTCAGGCCCCATCTTTCCCCAAGACTTTAGGGATCTCCAAATCAAATCTTGCAACAGAGTCATTGGGCTTTTCCAGATGTTGTGTTTTCTGAAGCCATTTTTCTGGGTACTGGATTTTCTATTTCAGTATAGCAGGACGATCTGCTGTAAGGGCAAACTGCTAATGAATAAATGAATAAAAGAAAAGAGATGTGAATACAAACCTTGATGTCATTATACAGAGTTGGGGGAAAAGTCTTCTCACCACAAATTTATCAGTGTTTAAGCCACCTCTGAATCCTTTATACAAAGATGAGCAAGACTTTGCAGCTGCTCAGCCTTTCAGTTAACTGAGATTGGCCAGTCTGATTTTATTTGAGGTATTCATGAAACTTTCAGATCAAGCAAGAATGATGCTGAACAAGTGTAAATTTAAAACAATGAAGAGTCCTAACTCCAAAGGAGAGCCAGCACAATAAATAATAAAAATACGTATTAAATTCAGCCTTATTGCCTTATGGTTCAGGGCACAGGTGCCCACCTGCAGCTTTCACACAGACGCAAGTTATTTCACAGGCAGAAGACCCTCTTGCTTTTGGATGGGCACGGAGTAATCGCGTTAGCAGAAAGACACTTCAACATGCTTTTGTTAGAATAGAAAACACAAAGAAACAAGAAAAAGGTGAAAGCTCTTGTTTACCTGTGTCTTCATACTCTTCTGTCGCTTCCCAAAGATGCAGGACAGATCATCTTCACTGCGCAAAGACAGATCCTTACCTGGAAGGGGTAAGGAGAGGGGAAAAAAGAGCTGTAATTTTCACATTTGGTGATGACAGGTTTGGCAACATAAACTGTGACCCAGGAAGGTAGAGAAACTGTTTTGGGAGGTGAATTAAAGCCAGGAGAACCTTACAGACACTGAGTGAAGGTTGACTACAACTCCCACATACTGTAGGAAATGTGTGTGTGTGTAGGGAAAGGTTGGGAAAGACAACCACAGCAGCTCACGAGGAAACAGAGAAGAGCAGACTGTTTCCTTCAACTTGATGCTGCAATTGCAGACAGAGGGAGTCACAGCTCCTCCATTCAGTAGAAAAAAATAAACCCACCTTTACTCAGTGGGAACTTGTCTCTGATTCGTGAAACTGCATCTGAAAAGCAAAACCTCCACCTCTGCAACACACTGGATTATTCCAATTTCAAACAGTTTCAAGGGTGAAGCAATGATTTCTCTGGATTCCCATAAGACCATTACTCCATCAGAGTGCTGAGTATCAGACAAGAAGCGGGGAGCAAAAAGGGGTGATGTGATATTCTGAGAAACCAGGAGGAGTTTAGCAGATTCCACAACACAAAAGCTTTTACATGGAGCTGTTCACAGCTTGTCTCACATCATTCTTTTAAAAACTAGTCAGCAAAAGTTAGAAAGCAAAATTAACCCAACCAGGTCAACTTGGGAGTCACTTGATTTTCTGATTCAAAAATCACTGACTTTAGTCAACGAAAGCACTCATAATGGATAAATAAATAGAAAATACTCTGACTATTCCACCTGCTTTTTCTCCCAGGATCAATAACTACTCGCAGACGGTACACAGAGACATCAGTCTAGGGCCAAGTGTCACCCAACTTCCTGGTGTCTCACCCAGAGACATGTCCTTACCCAAACAAGCTGGATGAGACTGGTGGCTGCTTTCAGCTTTATCTTGGCCAGGGCTTGGAATATGACACAATCCTGCTGCTCCTCCTCTTGCACTACACTTTCTCTTCATGCTTTTCCTCACTCCACAGATATATCACCCTTCTTTTTGCATTCTTTAATAGAAAACCAACAGTCAACAGGCCAAATCTTTCGCTGCCTCATAATGGAGCAGCTACTGAACAAGCAATTGAAATCAGTGCCTGCATGTCACGATGGTGTGGATTTCCCTGATCCAAGATTTGGCTGCTGAGGAGGTGCCTGTGTTCCTCCAGCAGTGAGGCTACAAAACAGCACCAGAAGAAGAGGAAGCCGCATTTTCTGTAGTTGCTGCCCCCTTCTCCTGCTTTTTGTGTGAGCTCGTTTTGTTTAGTCTAAAAGGAAGCAGGATCGGACTTGAACAGCAAGGGCCACAACATCAGCCTTTCTCAAATAACTTTTCTTCTTTCTCTGAAAAAAAAAAAGGATAACTTCCCTCTTTTGGACCACAGAGGGTATAATCAAACACATTACAGAAACACTGCAGCCAAACAAACAGGGGATATTGTTAATAGGAAGGCTGTGCTCCATGCTCCACAAGCTCAAAATGCTGTTTTCTCTATATTTAGTAAAAGGTTAAAACCAAATCAAAAATAAATCCTCTTTGCCACTACCTCAAACAGGCTACAGTCTCTGTACGTGCAAGCCCTGAACCAGTTTAGCTGTTTCACGCTGTAAAGTGGCAGGGTCACGTTAACATGTTTGACTTTGAAGCCAAATGATGGAATGAAAAACCCCAAACCCCGTACCAGTATTTAGCCTCTGTTCAGATGTCACTTCACTCTGTTTTAGCAGAGCTGTTTGCTCTCAGAAAACATTATGCAGAGCTTGAAGTTTAGTAAATTAAGTGGAGATGGATCCCATCCATGCACTGAAACACATACATAAACACAGCATGTGTCCATGGGTGCATGAAAAGGTAATACAACCAACAGAGAATTGGAGAACCACACTGAGCAGTTGTTACCGGAAAAATAGGGGGTGGTTGACTTAGTGTCATGAAATTAATAAGCTCTACAAGTTCTTGATGGAGTTTTTCTGGCTACCAATCACTGTCCTCATTTATCCAATAAAGTACCCAGTAGAGGTAAGAGGGCTTTCCTCTTCCTGCATTCAGGTTTAATCTGATGCCTGATCTTATCCCCATGATCTCTTAGCTGGGGTTACAGGAGACTGCAGAGTGTAGTGCCATTCAGATGACCAAGCATCTCTGTGATCACCTCTGCCTTCCCCATCCCATCCCCTGCTCATGCAGATCGTTCAGAATATTCACTGTTTCTTTATTTAGCTGATGGTGTCTTCACATAGGATTTGTTTCATTCAACAATATCAGCCTAACCCCTCCCAAAATAAAGAGCAACAACACGCTAGATCTCTGAGTAAGCTGACAGAGAAGGTATTTGTAAACCAAGATTTTACTTGCCACATTTAGACCCCAGAAGGCAACATATCACCCTGACACGTGTTTGTTTGGGTTTTTACTTTTCCTAATCTTGGCTAGAGCTTATCAAACAACAAAACCCATCTTACCTTTCGCAAACTTCATATAATGGACACGTTTCTTAGAAGATTTGGATTTTTCTTCAAGACTGAATGTCTTCTTCTGGTTGTTCACTGAAGACTCTAAAAAAACCAAACCCAAACAGGTTCCAACCTTATTAGATGCAAACCCAAACACCAGGGGCTCTTAACTTTCTCTTTCCAAACCAAGTCTCAACAACGTATCACAGCATATTGCTGAAGGAAGTGTGGTAAGTTTTGTCTGAGACATGTTACTGCTTGATTTTACTGGGGTTTTTGGCCACATCCCCTTCCTTTCCCATTCCCATTCTAATGCAATTTGAAAAGGCAGACACTGATACTCCAGGTCATCAGCAAAGTCTAATTTAACAACTGCTCTAAGGTAAGAAGTTAATAACGGGTCACAGCTTGAGTACTGCATCCAGTTCTGGGCTCCCCAGTTCAAGAGATACAGAGATCTGCTTTAGAGAGTCCAATGGATGGATACGAGGATGATTAGGGGATTGGAGCACCTACCTTACGAGGAAAGACTGATACACCTGGGGCTTTTTAGTTTCTAGAGAGGAGAACACTACAAGGGGAATGAATCACTTTCTATAAATCCATGAGTCAAGAAGAGACAATCTCTTTCAGCATGATATGACAAGGGGTAATGGATGTAAGCTAGAGCACAGGAAGTTCCACCTCGATACGAGGAAGAACTTCTTTACTGTAAGGGTTACAGAGCTGCCCAAGGAGGTTGTGTGGAGTTGTCCTCTCTGGAGACTTTCAAGGTCTATCTGGATGTGTTCCTATGTGACCTGCCCTGGACTCTATGGTCCTGCTTGAGTGGGGGGTTGGACTTGATGACTTCCTGAGGTCTCTTCCAACCCTTAATGATCTCCAATGCCAGAGTCTGAGAAAGATGTAAGAATAGTAGAAAATAAAATACTGAGCCTGGCTGGGTAGAAAGAAAAGAGTTAAAAAAAATTAGACACATAGCTGGGCTTTTCCAGCTGTCCCACTATCCAGAGTGCCTCCATCTGGACACAGTCTGAAACATCCGTGTAAGGAAATTAAACGGTGGCAAAGCTTTTCTCTCCCCGAGGCCAATTAGAACAAATTACCACATCCATGTTATTTAATTTTCCCAGCTTCCAGAAGAGAGGTTGCAACAAAACTGTCCACTGGGAATGGTCTCTGGGGTTGGCCGAGTCCCAAATTCACTCAGAAGTTGTTTGGGAGAATGCTGTGCAGGTCAAAGGATTAGTCAGACTACTTAACTGTAGAGATATCGTGTTCCTGTGTTGTGGCAGGTTGTTTTACTGGTACCACATGCTCTTTTGCATCCACAGAAACCTGTTAATTTACAGAATTCTCAGCAGGAGGTGACCTGGTGTCCAGTTAATAACTACTGGAGGAATCCTGTCCTGAAAAGATATTGGTTCCACAGGTTCTCTGCTTTCTAACTCTGGAAAAGGCTACCATGGTGAGCTAGGCTTTTTTTTCTCCCAGTGGCAACTGGGATGGGTAAGGAAATCAACCCATACCCTGAGGACCAAGCTGAGTCACCTTTTTCAGATGATCCCACCCCTGAAAGCTCTGCAGACTGAGCTTTACTGCAGTAGAAACACAGCACCTCTCTGACAGGTAATAACACCTGATGACAGAGTCATTGACCTAAAAGTTAAACTAACAGACTGCAGTGGGAGAGCTGACTACCAGAAAGCAGCATGAGATCTACCTTAGGTTTACTCACTAAGCTCTAATGAGAAGGACCCACAAACCCTGGTTTACACAGTTTGCAGTCAACTCAAAAATCCTCAGGAAGAAAGGGTCTGCAGGAAAGGGAACTCTTGCAACTAGAATATCCCAACCAGAGATCACAGAATCAGAGAACCACAGACCGGTTTGGGTTTGAAAGGACCTTTAAAACTCATCTAGTCCAAGCTCCCTTGCATCTTCAACTAGAGCAGATTGCTCAAAGCCCTGTCCAGCCTCACCTGGATGGTTCCAGGGATGAATGGGGCTTCTACCACCAATCTGGGCAACCCAGTCCAGGGTCTCAACACCCTCAGAAGAAACAACTTCTTCCTTCTGTTTAGTCTGAATCTCCCTCTTTTAGTTCAGACCCTTCACCCCCTGTCCTGTCACAACAGCCCCTACTAAAAAGTCTGTCCCAAGCTTTCTTATTGATCCCTTTCAGCACTGGAAGGCCACAAGAAGGTTTCACTGGAACCTTGTCTTCTCCAAGCTGAACACCCCCAACTCTCCCAGCCTGGCCTGCAGGTTTACAGGCTCAGATCATGTTTGTGGTCTCCTCTGGTGCTGCTCCAACATGGCTCTGTCTCTGCTGTTCCGATAAGCCCAGAGATGAGGCACTTTTTAATGTGCTCTGTGATCTACTTGTACCAAAGGGAACATCACACAGTAAAGGATTTCCACCGGCCTTGCTCCTGCACTTTATTCTTACAGCGAAAGGGGCAGCAGCTCCGCCTTGTGCCTTCAAGGAGGAATTTCACTGCTGAAACGTGCCTGCACTTGCCATGGACAGGCAGGTACAACCCAGTGTCTTTTAGAGATCACTAAATCCTCTGACAAACTGAGGAAGTGCTGCAGGAATATTAACGCGCTTTTTAAAGCGGTTTTGGTGTACCACTAAAGCCACGTGTCATTTCTATGGCATAACTTATGCAGGTAAGTATGCTGCAGACACAGCCACCACAATGTCACCCCACTTTACGAAAGGGAAAGGGCCACAGCCTAACTTAGTATCACAGTGAAAGAGGCAGGAATCAAACCTCTCCTGGTGCTCAGCTAGCAAAAAAGAAAGCTACAACTCCATACCTGAAGGGTATTTGAATGTTGGCATACTAACCACCACGGGGCCCTTCCTTCCCGAGCTCTAATTGCAAGATAAATCTGGCAACTACACCAGTTATTTAAGAACAATGAAGTTTTTCAGCTGACTTTTAATGCAATTGGAAACTGGATGATAGCCAGTAACGTAACACTTGATCCCATAGCACAGCTGCAGGCACAGCTATCTGGAGATGAGTTTTGCCAGCTTCAACAATTGCCAAAACCTCAAGTTTCAGAGCAAAGCTGAGTGTCTGCAAATCACCAAACGTGATTCCGATCAGGGACATTCAATTGTCCTCAGGGACAGAAAAGTCTTGTCCCAGCTCCTAAGAAGACCAAAGTAAAACAACTGTGTAAAACAGAGAAAAACAGGGTTTTAAGGGGCCACTGCACACCAGTACAGATGACCCAGGGAATTCTGCACAGATTTAGGACACAGCCAGCCTTGCTCAATGAACCTGCCTCTGTGCTGACTCACTTTGTCCTTGGGCAAGTCATTTCAGCTCTCTGCTCATCGGTTTGCAGGTTTCCCACCAGTTACACCTAACTGATCTTCCCAGGGCTCAAGTTGCAACTTGGGTAGGATTTAGTTATAAAGGTAGAATGGAACTTCTGGAATTTCCCTGTGATATGCTGTACTACCTCTTGAGGACTTCCACCACAGCACCAAGCACTGTGTGGTCTCAGACCGCCACTGCGGTTCCAATGCACAAGGATTAATTTACACACCAAGTTAAAAGTGATTTTAAAGCATCACGCTGAGAATTCTAATCCCAGTTCACTAGGATTAAAAACCCAGGTTTGAGCCTTCTTGCTTCTTACTTTCCTCCTCCTCTTTCTAGGTTTCTCTCCTAGGAAGCCTTCTGTGTACAAATATCAAGAATGAATGAATGAACAGCTGCTAAATTCACTACATTGGTAATTCTGCATGTGGATTAGCTGCTGTGTCCAAACAGAAGTCCTCAGTTTAACATCTCTCCACAGAGAGTTGGTTAGATACACGATCAGAGTCTAAGCCTGAGTTTGACTAAAGGAGAAATGATACACTATTTGATGTGCACAACCCCTTCTGTAAGCTCACACCCACCAGCTTTGCATAACTGTATTCTTACAAACCAAGGTCAAGCTGTAAAAAGCTTTTCAAACTAGAAAGACTTCTTACAAATAGCCCTCTGGGGGTAACTTGTGTAGTTTCTCCACTTGTGTGCTCTGCATTAGGGCTACAAAACTCACATTATACCACGCTCAAAACAGAGCTGCATAACTCTGAGTCAAAAGCTAAGCAGCAGCTCTCTGAGGGCAGGAAAAGTAGGTGTTTAAGAAACCAGCAGAGCATGGAAGCCAGATGTGACAGTTCATTAGTAAAAGGAAGGCAAACACATTGCGATGGTGAGTGACTGTGTTGTGAGCCATCAGACTGAGCTGTGGCTGCTTTATAAAGACAAGTGTTGCTTCAGTATGTCTCAGCAAAAGGTCACCCACACTGTGGTCCTGGTTAAAATTCAGAAATTAAGTATTTCCAGTTTGCTTTAGCCATCAAATTGGCTTTAAGAGAGGCCTGACTGAAAGCAAAACTGATCCAGTGAGATCTGCCCATTCAGGTAGGCGAACCTGACGGCAACACATCCTTCAGATCCCATTAATTTTGGGGGACAAGCAGGAGTTGTGAACCTCAGCAAGGAGACTATCAGCAGCCCAAAGGACTGGGCCTTCACCAGCCTTTCAAAACAGGGAATGGAAACTCTGCAAAGCTTCCAGCATCTGACTGAGCGAAGCATGAACTTACCTGTTTCACCCTGTCCGTGGCAATCATTCAGTTCAGCCAGAAGCTGGTTGAAGTCATCCTGATGAGCAATCCAGTTGTCCTGTAAATATGGCCCACGTGAATACAATGCAAAAGACTTCAGAACCAACAGAACTCTTTCTAAAAAACAGACAGTAAGACTCCATATTCTGAACAGTATCTTCATTGTATACGCTCAGCCTTGGTGGTGGGAGGGACCCTCAGAAACTCTGCAAGAGGCAATGCTAACAGCAGCTCGCTACAGTCACCTCAGAGTGCAGAAATGATTGTGTGAGTCCTTTAACAACACTGCGCTGCTGTCAGCTCTCCGTGAGCTGCTCCCTGTCTGCACAAGATGTTTTCAAAAGCAGGCAGGAAATACTCGTGTCACTTTTTCCAGCAGTAAAGTTACTTAAGATGTTGATTATGAGATGAGCACTTTCAGCTCTGCCTGCGCTCTGGTCAGAAAGGTGATGTAACAGGCAGGGGGACACAATGCTTGAAGCTAAGCGGGACAGAAGATGTGGAAAAAGCGAGTCTTTCAGTGACTTGCTTGGCAACTAAAAAGATTTCTGAGCAGACTGCTCAGAATCGCTGGGATTTACTCCTGAAACACGCAATGAAGCAGAACTAAACTCCAGCAAAAGTTTCTGCAGATGTTCATGCAGAACACCAGAGATGACAACAGATCTCGTTCATGTCCTGTTGCAGACTGTGCTTTAGCTGAAATGGGAACCATTTCCTTACCCGGGATGAGCACTCACCTCATTATTGATGGTTGCTCCTAACCCCAGCGTGTTGTTTTTCACCTGAACCTTGATGTGTTCCGTATTTCCTTGTTCCTGAGCCCCAAGACCCTGAGGAGGATGTAAGGGTAAAACAGTAAGGATTTTACAGCAGTGGCTAAAGCAATCCAAGCGCTTGTGCTGTCAGTCTGCAATGAAACACAGCAAATCACATGCCTGTTTATTTCCTTGCCTGTAACTGAATTCACTCACAGGCATCAGCACACATGAGATATTAAGGTGGTATTTTTTTAATTTACTGCTTAAGCCTCCAGCAAAGTCTTATAAACACTAAAATAGCAACAACCTTAAGTAGTTGGGTGATTAACCAGGAAGCCACCTGACACTCCCAGGCAAGTCCAAAGCGTTTACAATGTTGAAGCAAGGCATCACAGAACAAGACTATGCCTCCCACCAAAAATACCTCTGCCACTGGGAAAGCAGCTGTGTAAGGCAGAAGCTATGTGCAGCATCAAATACAGAAGTTATAGTGTTGGGAAGTTGGAAGAGAATGGTTCTGTGACTGGAGATAGCAGGATATTAAGAATAACTTCAATCTCATTGACACTAATAATCTTAAGATAATGGAAAAAACAAATGTTTGGATTCTATATCCTAAAAAAGACGATCATACAAATGTGAGAAGAAATCTTTATAGCCTAACATTATCTTTCCTCATTGAAAAAGGCAAAGCATTTGGATCAAAACTGTATACCTGGTACCTACCTCCTCTTCCCTAATTTATCACCAACAGGTATGTTGATCTGCTTGAGGGTAGAAAGGTTCTACAGAGAGAACTGGACAGGCTGCATCAACAGGTGGAGGCCAATTGTAACAACATTAACAAGGCCTAGTGTTGGGTCCTGCACTTGGAATGTTAAAAACTTGGGGGAGACTGGCTGGAAGAGTGCTGGACAGAAAGGGACCTGGGACTACTGGTTGGTCATCAGCTAAGTATAAGGCAGCAGCGTGATCTGTTGGCCAGGAGAGCCAGTGGCATCTTGCCCTGTATCAGCACTAGTGTGACCAGTAGCAGTAGGGAAGTGATCGTTCTTCTGTACTGGGCACTGGTGAGGCCACATCTCAAGTACTGGGGGCAGTTCTGGGCACCACAACAAAGAGACTGAGGTGCTGGACTGTGTCCAGAGAAGGGCAACAAGGTTGGAGAAGAGTCTGGAGAACAACCCTTGTGAGGAGCAGCTGAGGGAGATGGGGCTGGTTAGTCTGAAGAAAAGGAGGCTAAGAAGAGACTTTCTTGCTGTCTACAACTCCCTGAAAGGAGGGTGCAGAGAGGTGGGGGTTGGTCTCTTCTCCCAAATAACAAGTGACAGGACAAGAGGAAATAGACTCAAGTTACACCAGGAAAGTTTAGTTTGGACATGAGGAAAAATGTCTTCATTGAAAGAGTCATCTGTCCTTGGAACAGGCAGCTCATGGAGGGGACTGAATCACCATCCCNAACTCCCTGAAAGGAGGGTGCAGAGAGGTGGGGGTTGGTCTCTTCTCCCAAATAACAAGTGACAGGACAAGAGGAAATAGACTCAAGTTACACCAGGAAAGTTTAGTTTGGACATGAGGAAAAATGTCTTCATTGAAAGAGTCATCTGTCCTTGGAACAGGCAGCTCATGGAGGGGACTGAATCACCATCCCTGGATGTGTTTCAAAATCACGGAGATCTGGAGCTTAGGGCCATGCTTTAGGGGTGGGCTTGGGAGAGCTGGGTTAATGGTTGGAGTTGATGATCTTAAAAGTCTTTTCCAACCACAATGCTTCTGTGATCACATGAGTGTGTGGCTATAGTAAACATGTGGAGTAGTGAAGCCCTGCAGACAGATCCTGGACGTTTCTCATACCTGAAGCAATGAGCTATATACAGAAAAAGCTGTCACTATTAAGAATTCAGCAGAATTTATTTGGTCAGTGGGGTGGAAAATTTACCTTGAAACTTCTGCTAACCAAAAAGTGTGGAAGCAGCAGGACTTGGCTACGCATCCTGTCGTGACCCAATTCCAACACAACTAATAACAGGACTAGCGTTAAGCAGCTTAATTTCACTGCACAGATGGGCTTTTGCCCATCAATTTGATCAAGCCACGGTTCCATTTGTCTGAGTTTGCAGTGGAATGGAGTCATAAGTCCTTCTTGTACAGCTCCAGCTGTTCTAAAAGAAGATGTAATAGCTCATCTATGACACCTAGTATTGTGAAGAAGATGAGGGGGGGATGACAGACAGCAAGCAACAAACACAAGACCTTCTCTTCCCACCCTGACAGACTTAGTAAAGGCAAAGGTGTTATATATGGTTGGAGAAACCCACTGCCTAAAATGCAACCACAATGTTTGCCAGCACTTTTTCTGCTCTAGTTTATGTTTCTATTGCAATCTCAAACACATCAAACACTGATGCAGTCAATTGCCATAAAAAGACAGTTGTCAAGCTTCCTAACCTGAACAGTCTGGTTTAAAACTTGGTGAAAGCAATGCCAGTTCCTCTGAAGGGAGTACCACTGCTTGTTTGTGTAATAAGAGGCCATTAGGAGCCTGATTTATATGGGTATACTCTAAAGCAGCTCAGACAACAGCAAGGTAAGAGAAAGCCAAGAGTGGGGTTTTAATGCATTCATAGAATAGAGAATGATCCTAATTTTATTCCTTTTAGAAAAAAATGGCCAGGAGAGGAAAGGTAAAAGAATTAAATGAATATAGCAGCAGTTTTTGTGCCTTGGTTTAATTAAACATGTTTTAGGCCCAAACTTCAGCTTTGCTGAGGCACCTTCGTGAAAGGTAAACTACTTTTCAGGGACAGCTGTCTGAACCATCCTAGAAATTTAGTCTTAGCACCAGAAACCAGTCATCTCACCCCACAGGTACAGGCTGGAGCAAGTAAGGAATTACAGCTCCGTTAACACTGCATTTTGGCCACACAGGGTACAGATTAGAAGTAACGTGTAAAACTGGAAGATTAAAGCAGGTCCTGAAGTTGCTTTGAACAGTTACAAAAGCCAGGGAGAGAACCAAGGGCACAAAAGCAGCTTAAAGCCTGATCACCTGGTTTAAGTGTAAAGTGCTGTTCTTACTTGGGGATGTTACTTTGTCAAGGGGAGAGGAAAATAAACAAAGCAGGTCAGATACAAACAAGCAATTAATTCAGTAATGAACTGCAGATGTCTAACATTGCTCAAATTCTCTGCGCACTAAAGAGAATAAATCAAATTGAAAGAACAGGGCTGTCCTAAACACTTCCACCTTTCAGCCAGCAACTTTCCTTTAGATCATACCTTTCCTTTGGACCAGCCCATCTTTTCCAGCATCTTCTGGCCAAACTTAGACTCATCTTTACTCCAAGCGCTGTTCCGTGGATCCACAGACCACTTCTGCTTTCTACGGGCTAGAACCAGAAGGAAAAATAATCAACCAGGATCTGTTTACATTTCCACAGTGTTCTGAGTACTTTACAATTCTAGCAAAGCTTTATGTTGCAAAAAAATCCCACCCAACTCAGAACCTGTGCCAGATCAAACACATCCTGGGGCTTTAAACTACTGAACTTTATAATGGTTGAGTAAAATTAAACTCTGGTCTGGATGACCTTGTAGGTTGCTTCCAACCTGAATGATTCAGGTTGGATGTCAGGAGGAATTTATTGAAAGGGTTGTCAGGCATTGGAACAGCCTGCTCAGGGAGGGGTTTGAGTCCTCATCCCTGGAGGTGTTGAAGAGAAGGGTAGATGTTGTGTTGGAGGACAGGGTTTAGAGGTGCTGATAGGGCTGGGAAAGGTTGGACTCAATGATCTTGAAGGTCTCTTCTAGGCAGAAGATTATCCTATGATTGCCAAAATAGGCCAGTGAAATATTTTGGTATTAATGTGAAGAATGTCAAAGTAAAAGTGCTATGAAAGCTGTCATCCATAATGATGGGTTATGATTCAGGGAAGGCTTTAAGGGATTAACTACAATTAGGTGTAAAAGGCCTGATATTTATTCCAACTTTGGTTTATGTCTGGTTTCAACATGAATTCTATAGAGGATGAGAATTCAGTGCTGGCTTTCTCAGTTCTGTTCAATATCCACTGTCTAGTTTCCTTGTCAAAAAGCAAATATAAGTGACCAGAGAAACTGAATTACAGAACTGGATGGTTTCAGCTTGTAGATTTGCCATGAAAAACACAGAATCATCGAGTCGTTTAGGTTGGAAAAGACCTTTATGATCATCAAGTCCAACCATTAACCCAACCCTGTTCCTAAGCACCAGATCTCCACAACTTTGAAACACATCCAGGGGTGGCAATTCAACTGCCTCCCTGGGCAGCATGTTCCCCTGGTGCAACTTGAGGCCATTTCCCTTGTCCTATCGCTTGTTATTTGGGAGAAGAGACCAACCCCCACCTCTCTACACCCTTCTTTCAGGTAGCTGCAGACAGCAGTAAGGTCTGCCTCAGCCTCCTTTTCTTCAGACTAACCAGCTCCAGCTCCCTCAGCTGTTCTCTAGACCCCTCACCAAATCGTTACCTTTCTCTGGACCCACTTCAAATCAGTTTATTCAGAAACTGAGAAGTCTCCAGAAATTATTGTAGGTGTTAGAGACCCAAAGGAGAATCGAAGCTCCTTTTCCCAACACAGCCTGCTAAAGGAACTGTCCCCCAAACCCACACGCACATGTTTTCCTCTACCATGAGGAGTAGCTTCACTGAAATCAAGGAAGAAAAGCTAGCCCAGCTCACCAGTCATGTTCAGAGGGCACCTACACATACGCAGGAAGACAACCGAAATAAACAAGACACACAAAGAACAGGAGGCAGGAAGACTACAAACTTTACTCAACACGATGGGAAATGGCAGATCAAACTGCCCGATCTACCCAAGGCCGTGCAAAGCCAGTGAGAAGCCAAGTCCTCCGAGGCTCTTTCAACATAATCAGGAAGTTATCTTTCCCTAAAACACAACATTTAGGATTTGGGCCAGAGAGACAAAATATTCCAGGGATGTTTGATTCATTTTTTGCCCAGTTTTGTTTAGCTCTTAAAAGTAAGAGGTAATCCTGACAGACTACAGGATTTTTTAACATCCTTCCGAAGCTTTGAAGCTCAAAATAGGTGCTGCGTGGCAGCCCTGTAAAAATCAAGAGTCTGATAAAGAAGTCCAGAAAAGCCCAAAAGATTTCACAGCAGGTTAAGTGACCAAGTGCTGGGAGAGGAATAGACACAGCCCACGCTTGATTCACTTCTCTAAGGGAAGACAACTGACTTCCAACTGGCAGCTTTCAGAGGAGCATCTACTTCACACCCTGCCCATGCTGCTGACAGAAAGAAGGCGCTAAAGTGCTGCTCTGGACTGCTGATTTTAAATGTCCAAGCAAATTAGAGTTCCCTGCTGCCCCACTGGGAATGAAAACTCCAGCTCCCTTAGCTATATGGCTCACTTCACTCTGTGTGGTGTTTGAAACACAAATGAATCACGAACATAACATGCTTGGTCACCTTTTGTCACGCAAGGTGCAGATGGTCTCTAAGGACACAGGTTGGCAGTGGTTTGTGGGGGGAATGAAACAAGCTTGTGGAAAAAGTAAAGTTCCTGTTAAAGCAGGGAATACCTGGTTGTTCCTTTCATCCATAGCTAACAGTAACATAAAAAAGACACAAGGACAAGAAGTGGGTTTATAGAACAAGGGCCAGGGTTGGAAGCAACCTTAGAAATCATCACGTTCCAACTCCCCTGCACAGGCAGGGACACTTTCACTAGAGCAGGTTACTCAGGGCCCCATCCAACCTGGCCTTCAACACTTCCAGAGATGGGGCACCCACAACTTCCTTGGGCAGCCTGCTCCAGCATCTCAGCACCCTCACAGGAAACAATTTTCTCCTAATGTCCAACCTCAATCTCCCTTCTTCAAGTCTGTAGCCCCTTCCCCTTGTCCTCTTGATATGCACTCATGTAAAAAGCCCTCCCCCAGCTTTCTTGTAGCCCTCTTCAGCTGTTGGATAGCTGCTCTAAGGTCACCTGGGAGCCTCCTCTTCTCCAGGCTGAACAACCCAAACTTGCTCAGCCTGTCCTCAGAGGGGAAGTGCTCCAGCCCTCTGGTCATGTTTCAGGAGCTCTGTGACCTTATTATGTTGCGGACTCCAGCAGTGAGTCCAATACTCCAGGTGGGGTGTCACAAGTGCAGAGTCAAGGGGGAGAACCACCTCCCTTGACTGACTGTCACTCCTTCTTTTGATGCAGACCAGAACACGTTTAGCAGAAGCTGTTGTCCAGCCAAGCAGCAGCCTCCTCCACCTCCTCAACTACAGTCCTAAACTCCTCCCTTTGATAAAATCTTGTGGTTAACATTGTTTTTTTCCTCACTCAGCCATAAAAAACTAACTGTTCAATACCTTTTTTTAAAATCTAATTATATAAGGATGTTTTAGGTAAGGCTGTCCTTACCTAGTTATGCTCTAACGGCTTTCTCAGGTGATGACTTTGCAAATCCAAAGAAATCCAATTCCAGACAACTCTCGCAGCTGTAAAGCCATCCTTATGCATCTCAGGATTTGCCTGCGCAGCAGACTTAATCCAGGTCAACCAAATTTAAATGAACTCCCAAATGGAGCTGTTTGATGTAGTTCAGCTAATCCACTTTACAATTTAATTTCTATTCATTTTTCCAGAGTAGCTCTCTGTAGAAAAGTCATGAAACATTTTAATCCCAGGAGGGCACACAAGGGCACCTGATACACAGTAAACCACAAAAAAGGGTTGTTTAGCCAAATATTTATCAGAAATATTTGTTTAGCAATGTCTTAAGAGCCAGAAAAGAAACAATGTACTATCTCCCAGCTAAAACATTCAGCTCAGAACACCAATCATTTGGGTAGCTCTGTAAAATGATACTAGAGGCAGGAACACAACCGTGGGCGAGCAGCACCACCAAGTGGAGAAAAGTGTGACTTCCCTACATATTTCTTGACACCCTGCGATTTGAAAAAGATCGATTACTAAAACCCTTTTACTAAAATCTGTGCCTGGAGCATGGATTTAACTATCATTTGTCAAAGTTTTCCACCAGTTCTCATCCACACACTGCTGTGTGCCAACTGGAATATGGCCAGCGGAGAGCAACTCAAACAATCAGAGGGCTGGAGCACCTCCCCTATGAGGACAGGCTGAGAAAGTTTGGATCGTTCAGCCTGGAGAAAAGAAGGTTCCGAGGTGAACTTTCTTACAGCTTCCCAGTATCTGAAGTGGGCTACAAGAAAGCTGAGGTAGGGTTTTTGACACAGGAATGTAGTGAGAGGACAAGGAGAAAGGGAAACAGACTTGAAGAAGGGAAGATTGAGGCTGGACATTGAGAGAGTTCTTTCCTGTGAGGATGATGAGATGCTGAAACAAGCTGCCCAAGGCAGTTGTGGCTGCCCCATCCCTGGCAGTGTTGACTTGTGACCCTGTGTTGAAGGCCAAATTGGATGAGACCCTGAGTAACCTGTTTTAGTGTAACCTGAGTAACCTGTGCAGGGGAGTAGCACCTAGATGATTTTTAAGGTCCCTCCAACCCTGGCCATTCTATGATTCTATGCTATGGTCATAACATGGAAAGCAATGAACAGGTTACACTTCTCCAGTGAACAGAAAAAATGCACCTCCCACAGAAGGGATTTTGTTTTTAATTAAGGTTGGGCTTGATGATCTTAAAGTTCCATTCCAACCAAAGTGATTCCGTGTCTCTGTAATCGAATGTATGAAACCCACCATTAACAGAGACCTGACAGACACCAGTAAAACAGGCAGCTGAAAGTTTATTCAAGTTTTTTAAGAAGCGAATATGAAAGGCTAATTCACCAGCCAGTTCTGCAATGTTGTGTGTTTTTAAATTCAAAAGTACTTAAGCACAAAACTATCAGGTTTATCTTTTCTCAGTTTAGCTCACGGGACTACCTCTCATGATTGTCTGCTTCACCTCTGTGCTTAATCAAGTTGTCCAGAACTGTGTCCAGTCTGGTTCTGAATATCTCCACAGGCTGATATTACTCAGGGAAGCTGTGGAGTTTGCTCCAGTCTTTGGCCTCCCTCATAGTAAAAAACCAAGAAACAACAAAACAAATCCCTGGGATGTCTTCTGCTCTGATTTGCACTCATTGCTGCCTCTCCTATCACCA
>VZRI01006344.1:13154-23656 GCA_013397515.1 Upupa epops | reverse complement strand
CTCCCCTCTTCCAACTTGAAACCCTTCCCTCTGCCCTACCACTCCAAGCCCTTGGAAACGGCACCTCCCCAGCTTTCCTGTAGCCTCCTTCAGGTACTGGAAAGCCACTCTAAGATCTCCTCAGAGTCTCCTCTTCTCCAAGCTGAACAACTCCAACTCTCTCAGCCTGTCCCTGTAGGAGACGTGCTCCAGCCCTCCACTATTCCTCCTTGGCCTCCTTTGGACACATTCCAATAGTTCAGTATCTCTCCTGAGTTGGGGACTCCAGAACCGGATGCAGTACTCCAGATGAGGTCTCAAGAGTGCAGAATAGAGAGGGAGGATCGTCTTCCTGGACCCACTGGTCACGCTTCTCTTGATGCAGCCCAGGATGCAGTTGGCTTTCTGGGCCACAAGTGAACACTGCCAGCTTATGTTGAGTTTTCTGTTGACCAGCATCCCCAAGTCCTTCTCCTCAAGGCTGCTCTCATTCTGTTCCTCACTCAGCCTGTATTTGTGCCTGGGATTGCCTCGACCCCAGTGCGGGACCTTGCACTTGGACTTGTTGAATCTGATGCAATTGGCACTGGCCCTCCTCTCCAGCCTGTCCAGGTCCCTCTGGATGGCAACCCTTCCCTCCAGAGTGTTCACCACACCACACAGCTTGGTGTCATTGGCAAACTGGCTGAGGGTTCCCCTCTCCAAAGATGTTAAACAGCACTGATCCCAGTACTGACCCTTGAGAGACACCACTCGTCACTGCTTTCCAAATGTTTATCACTATGGAAATGGTGAATGTCAAGAGGATGGAGGCAGGCTCTGCTCAGTGACATCCAATGATAGAACAAGGGACAGCTGGTGCAACCTGGAGCAGAGGAGATTCCACAGAAATGGAAGGAAAAACTTTTTCATGATGAGAGTGACAGAGCCCTGGCACAGGCTGCCCAGAGAGATTGAGGAGTCTCCTTCTCTGGAGATATTCAGAACCCCCTTGGATGCAATCCTTTGTGACCTGATCCAGGGGATCCTGCTCTGACCGGGGGTTTGGACTGGATGATCTCTTGAGGTGCCTTCCAGTCCTTGACATTCTGTGACTCTTCACGTAAGCGAAGGCTCAAAACCCCTCTCCTGGAAGGCTGTCACTGTCAGTAAGTGAAAACAGCTCCATATAGGTCATAAAAGGAAAAAAAAAAGTTATTCCAGAAATGGCTGGAAAGCCTCAAGACCCACACTCTCCTCCTTCAAGCAAAATTCTTGGGCTTTTTACCTGTTTATGGTTTTGTGTTGTGGTTTTGTTGTGTTATTTTCCCTTTCGTCTTTGTATTCACTAGATCAGGATAATTTAGGTTGGAAGAGAGTTCTGGACTTCCTTTGACAACCTGGAATTGACTGCCAAGTGCAGTGGTGGAAACTCTATCCCTGGAGGTACTGAAAAACAGCCTGGCTGTGGCCCTTTGTGCCCTGGTCTGGCCGATGGGGTGATGTTAAATCCTGGGCTGGGCTAGGCTCGATGAGCTCAGAGGGCTTTTCCAGCCTCAATCATTCAGTGATTCTGTGGAGGTTCAGCCTCCAGCTCTCAGCAAAGTAAACCAAGTGAACCCAAGAGTCAAGGGGCTGCAAGTTAAGGGAGGAAAAAGCTTATTGCAGATACGAAATCGTCAGGGAATATTTATTCAAATAATTTGAATCAATAAAGTACATTAATTTTCTGAGTTTCTTCCTGAATGCTTGGTTTGCTACATCCTGAATATTCTTTTGGCCAACTTTCAGCTTTCTGAAGGAGTGAATACCTGGTGCCCTGTATGCAGTGGAGATGTTATTAATACAATTTGTTACGATTTATTTTTTCTTCTAACAGTGTTGCAGAGTAGAGATTTAAAATCACAAGAGTATTTGTGATCTTCACGTGTCTGGGAACATTTTCAGTTGCTTGCAGGATTCTAAGTTTGTGATGTTCAAGTTAAAACAACCACCAAAAGATGCTGTGCTGGCACAAGCTGTTTCCAAACAGTGTTAGATTAAATTGTTTTCTTTGCTTCTGTGTACAGTAACAGAACCTGCTTTTCCCTACTTTCACTGAATTCCCAGAATTTTTAGAAAAACAACAGCTATGAGTTTGCACAACACCCCCACCCACTACCTGCTTTTCTGTCAGGAAGATTTGAAAAAGGTTTTAGAACTGATTTCCATCTCATAGTTGAGTTTTAAATGAATTGTCAGCCTTTATTTCTCTCTTTCATTTAGTATTTTATTAGTATTCCTTTAGTAGAACCCTCTACTTATCTAATGATTTACTGTTA
Organism: Upupa epops; assembly: GCA_013397515.1. NCBI lineage: Eukaryota > Metazoa > Chordata > Aves > Bucerotiformes > Upupidae > Upupa > Upupa epops. The sequence goes on along the minus strand of VZRI01006344.1, from coordinate 21,377 downwards.
GCTAAAATAACATTGAAAGAAGAAGTCCCACAGATTTATTTTGAAAAGTAGAAAACTCCAGTCTGGATTCAACCCAAATCCTTCAATTAACAGAATGTTGATTCTTTTTTCCTCTCTGATTATCTCTACTCTTGGAAGACAAGGAGCTACTGGTTACTCTGGTGGAGTATCTAGTTACTCTACATTTCCTGATCAAAACTTGTGATTTCAAGTATGGAGTCTGGCTTTTGGCCATCAGTTTTGTGCTGTAGCTCAGCTTTTGAAGGCTAATTATTCACCAGACTCAGTGGATAGAAGCTGGGATCAGGTAGAAGCAGGAAAAACCCCCAAAAAATTTCAAACCCACTCATTTCCCTTTTCTGAAAAAACCTGCCTGTAGGAGGATAAAACCGAAGTGGAAACTACTCTTGATCTCAGGAGAAATCCCAAGGAAGACAATCAGTGGAGCTATCAAGCAGTGTAAATCAATTGTTTGACTTGTCCAGGCACTTGGGGTTGGACTAGCTGATCTTTCGAGGTCTCTTCCATCCCCTGATCTTTCTGTGATTTGCAGACCTTCCAAGAGGCAGTACAGTTCTTCATGATCAGAGAGAAAAGTATAAGCAAAGAAGGGTCATTGCAAGTGGCATGTGGACAGCTGCACAGACCATGACAGTGATTTAGCTGGGGAGCGTTCAACTCCTGGGGTTCTGTCTTTATTAATTAGCTGCTCGCTTGTCCAAGTAGCATCTTAATTCATCTCAGTGCTTAAGTCACACTTTAGATGTTTAGTGCCTTAGGACTGGTTGAGATAGCACGGTATGGGTTTCACAAAGACATCAGAACCTCCTGCAGGAGCTACATCTGGAGAAAAGATATGGATTCCTCTTACTGCAAACAAATCTCGGACCTTTGAATGTATTTGATGAGGGGTCTGGAGAACAGGTCTGATGGGGAGAGGCTGAGGGAGCTGGGGCTGTTCAGCCTAGAGGAGACTGAGGGAAGACCTCACTGCTCTCTACAACTACCTGAAGGGAGGTTGGAGTGAGATGGAGGTTGGCTGCTTCTCCCTAGGGACTAGCAATAGGACAAGAGGAAATGGGATCAGGTTGTGCCAGGGGAGGTTCAAGTTGTATCTTAGGAAAAACTTCCCAGCAAGAGTGAGGAGGCCTTGGAACAGACCGCCCAGGGAGGGGGTGGAGTCACTGTCCCTGGAGGGATTCAAAAACCAGGCAGCAGGGCATTTCAGGAGATGAGTTAGTAATTCAGTATGAAGAGTTGGACTTGGTGATCTTGAAGGTCTTTTCCAACCTTGATGATTCTATGACTCTTTGCTAAAACGGCTCCAATGAACACGGCAGAATGGTAGGGTTGGAAGGGACCTCTGAAGATCATCCTGTCCACCCCAATAATGAAATTGAGGGGTGCCTGATCCTCTGATCCATCCGGTCCATGCTGCAGTGACATGAGCAGCAGCAGGAAGACCAATTTTTCCAGTGATTTGTAGAGGCACAACACTCAAAATCAGCCCAACACACAGGAACTGTCCTGAGAGTAAAAGTATTTCGAGGCTGAAGCTTCCTGAGAGGGGATTTCTGCTAAGTGTGCTGATCGCCTTCCCAAAGCCAACACTTGGTAAGAGCCCCAGCGCTCTGAGCTCCACTCCCTGCATTAAGGCCATGCTCCAGTACAACGATGCTTATTACAGCAATTATTGCTGTTAGACTTTTCACTTTGCGTGGAGCTTTGGCCAGTGATGATTCAGCTCATTTGAACAATCTCTGCTTATTAAGGAAAAGTCTCTGTTGCTCAATATTAATGTGGTAAGTGCTCCGTGGTGGTGTGATGAGCAGATGCTGTGGGGGTAAGCATGGATATATCTCTTCCCAGGATAACATTGATCTTACTGAAAATATTCAGGCTTGGTGTTATTATGAGATTGATGATTATATCACGGTAGTTACTTTATTCTGAGAAAGACAGTACTGTGACTCCTGAAGGCATTTTCAAGCTCCTTTCTTGGGCCTTCCATAACAGCCTTGATTGGCAATGGGGAACAGCCATTTCTGGTTAAACCCAGCAGTTTATGAACCTCTTATTCCCTGGATCAGAAAGATGAAGCAGTAAAATGTTGTTCTCAGTGAAACTGGTTGATGTTAGATTAATGAAACTTTTGAGGTTACATTGTCCTATCATGACTTTTATTCCATGTATGGTGACTGTTTTCCAGAGGCTTTTGTATTGACTTGTGGGGGTTGGGATTACCAGCCATGAGGATATGTGTTTGTTTTCTTCAAGGATAATTGAAGATTGTGAAATGGTTTTCTAAAAGGACAAACCAGATCACTGTTGTCCCAGGAGTAAACCAAATAACACACACTTCTTGAATGTTTATTTTGGGATGACTTGATTCACTTCCAGCCCTTTCAGAAGCCCCGGGCTCTTAGCTCAAACACAAATGTGGTGGCAAAAAAAGTCCCCTTTTGTGCTGCCATCATCAGTTGCAGGTTAAGAAGGAGCCTGGGAAACAGAAGTCTCTCCTGTTGCTTTTGTGCACGGCCTGAGGATCCAGCTCTGTATGTTTGGATGAAGGAAGCAGTCCTGAGGTTTGAATGATGGAATCATAGAATCATTAAGGTTGGAAGAGACCTAAAAGATCATTCAGTCCAACCATCCAACCAACCCACCCTGCCCAATAAACCCTGTTCTCCAGGAGCACTTCTGCTTGTGTTTTGAACTCAGGGTCTCCACCCCCTCCCCAGGCAGCGTGTTCCAACCCTGTCCACTCTCTCAGGGCAGACGTGTTTCCTGATGTCCAATCTAAACCTTCCCTGACACAAGCTGAGGCTGTTTCCTCTTGTTCTATTGGCAGTGATTTGAGAGAAGAGACTGATCTCCACCTCTCAACAACCTCCTTTCAGGAAGTTGTAGAAACCAATAGGGTCTCCCCTCAGCCTTTTTCTCCAGACTAAACAACCCCAGTTCTCTCAACTGCTCCTCATCAGACCTGTCCTCCAGGATGTTCAGCAGCTTAGTTACATTCTTCAGACCTGCTCCAGCACCTCAATGTCCTTCTTGTGTTGAGGTGACCAAAACTGACCCTAGTATTGGAGGACCTCTCAAGTCCTGCTGGCCTTTCTGATGCAGGCCAGGATGCTGCTGGCCTTCTCAGCCACCTACACAGACTGCTGGCTCATGTTCAGCTGCTGTCAGTCAACAGCTCCAGGTTCCTCTCTGCGGGGCAGTTTCCAGCCACTGCTCTCCAAGTGTGTACCACTGCTGGGAATTGTGGCTGAAGTGCAGGACCCAACATTTGGACTTACTGAACCTTGTACAAATGGCCTTGGGCCAGCAATCCAGTCTTCCTAGGTCCCTCTACAATATCCAATGTCTGCCTGTCATAGCCCATTGGAATTTTTGCAAGTTTCCTTATTCCTCAACCATTTTTGCATCACAGCTAGGTTATTTACAGATTCACTTCCCTGAACACTTGCAGGGAGAGGGCATCCACAACCTCACTGAGAAACCTGTTGCCGTGCCTCACCACCTTCATCATCAGAAAACAGAAGCTGCAGTGTGCTCCATATTCTGCTGTTTAAGATCCCACTTCTCCCTTTCTTGGCTCATTTGATTTCCTACTCTCTACTTTCTTCTATTCCCATAGGGAGAGATTCTATTCTCCGTTTGAGGGACTTTTCTCCTCCAGCATCTGAACTGCAGTTACGTTCACGACTCTTCACTCACTGCTGATCTCCACTAGCACTAAGTATTTGTCATATTTTGCTTTCACCAGGATTTCTTATCCTGTCACCACTGCACATGGCCCTCATTCCCTCACTTGAGCTAAGCTTTCATCTTCCAGGTCCCAAATTGCCTGGTCTTGCCCATGTAAGCTTCTCTTTCTTCCTTATATACCATTTTACTTTTGCCACGTAATGGAATAAAAAGAAAAACCTAAGTTTGCAGTTTCATTTAGCAACCAAAAAGTTCTTTGTATGTTTACAGTGAACAGATGTCCACGTTCGCTTTGATTTTCAAAGGAGTTGGCTTCGGTTGTCTCTGGAGATACAACAAGAGGTTAATACCTGATGCTGCTGATCAACAGAAAATATCCACTGTGTGGGTTCTTTGTGAAAGGCTGTGTCTAAATTTAACCTACTGGGTTGTGGGTTTTTTTAAATAAAACTGAATTTTGCTTGGGAGAAGAAAAATAAAAGGTGCATTTTCAGTACTGGAGCTTTTGATGTGCCTCAGCGGCACTTCTGGTGGGTTCAGAAGAGAACAGTACTGGTCTGATACAGGAAAAGAGGACCAAAATCAGCAGAGAACGTGAGGTTTTTCCACATAGGAGTAACAGCGGTTCAAGTCTTTGTTCATAGAAGATTTTCAATTGGAAGAGACCTTCAAAATCATCAAGTCCAACCTTTTCCTAGGCCTATCGTCACCACTAAACCATATTTCCCAACACAATCTCTCTCCTCTTAAACACTTCCAGGGATGGTAACTCCACCGCCTCCCTGAGCAGGCTGTTCCAATGCTCAGCAAAAAATTTCTCATGACACTATCCTGAACCTCCCCTGGTGCAGCATAAGGCCATTTCCCCTCATCCTTTCACTGGCACCCAGGATGAACAGCTTGACCTGGTTTTCCTCTCGTCCAGATGAATTCCTTGATCACACCATGAAGAAGAGAGTGGGCTCAGTGACCAGTGTTGCTGCTTTTTCTAAGAAGAAGACCAAGCTTTTCCAGCTAGCTCTGCTGAGGAACTGCTAACGTGGAGTCTGTGTACACTAAACGATGTGTTCTTACACTATTGCCCAACCCTAGAGGGAGCAGAAGACAGCATTTTGCCTTAATGCTCATCTATATTAATGTACAATACCGCCTCAGGTCTTGATCCTGCAGAGAAATATGCTGATGTCTATCGTTTCCCAGGAGAACAGCTCATATATAAAACATATAGAGCACTTCTGGAGCCTCCAACTGAATTATCTGCCCTCATTTATGGGTCATTTATTTGCATTCATTTGTGGAACAAAATATAGTCCTGTTGCTGTAAAGGCATCAAGGACCCAGTCTAATTTAGCTGTCTTTGAATGTCTCAGTCTCATATTAATGCCAGGTTAATTCACCCTCCTTTATCAGTCCACAGCTTCTGAGCAACACTTTTAGTTAGATTTTGTTCAGCGTTCAGTAAATACTCAAAGGCTTCAGTGCTCTGAAAGCTTTAAAATACCAGCAGTGCCCTCAGAGAGTCATTAAATCATGGGCTGTTAGGGATTGGAAAGGACGTCAAAAGATCACCCAGTCCAATCTCCCTGCCACAGCAGGATCCCCCAGATCCAGTCACACAGGAACAATCCAAGTGGGTTTTAAACATCTCCAGAAGAGACTCTACAACATCCCCGGGCAGCCCTTTCCAGGGCTCTGTAAACCTCACTGGGAAGAAGTTTTTTCTTGTATTTATGTGGAGCCTCCTGTGTTCCAGCTGACATCCATTGCCCCTTGTCCTATCATTGGGTGACACAGAGCACAGCCTGACTCCTTCCTCCTGACACCCGCCCTGTCCATATTTGAATGAGGTCACCCCTCAGTCTCCTTTTTTCCAAGCTCAAGAGACCCAGCTCCCCCAGCCTTTCCTCATCAGGGAGATGCTCCACTCCCTTCATCATCTTTGTAGCTCTGTGCTGGACCTACCCAAGCAGCTCTGTGTCCTTCTGAAATTGAGGGGCCCAGACTGGACACAATATTCCAGATGTGGCCTCACCGGGGCAGAAGTGATGACTTGTTCCAGAAGCTAGTTGTGAAACTTGCTGAAACCTGTGTGTGTAGCCTGAAGAACTCCAAGTGAAAAATCTACTTAGCAGTGAAGAACCACCTTCCTCGGAAAACAGGGCAGTGGCTGAGCAGGCTCCTAGGGTTCCACTCGCTGCCCATGTGGCTCTGTACATGACAGCAGTAGGGCTTTTGACCATGTTTGACTGACTGTGTGCTGGCTGCTGTCTCAGTTTCTGTGTAATTGATCTGCTTCAGCACAATCTTGTTTGACATACGGTAGATTGAAGCTCATCAAGGAGGAACATCCAAGAGCTTAGCAGTTACTTTAAAAGGAAGGATATAAACCCCTGCATTGAACAGAGGCTGAGGTTTATATTTTTAGAATAGAAATATGGGTCAAGCATGTAAGGGGATTCCCATTGTCAGAGAATCATCAAAACACAGAGAGGTTGTGGAGTCTCCTTCTCTAGAGATTTTCCAGACCTATCTGGATGTGTTTCTGAATGTCCTGCCCTAGTTTTGATCCTCCTCTGGAAGGACGTTCAGAGGTCCCTTCCAACCCCTAACATTCTGTGAAAAGCACCCATCTGCGGGATACTCTACAGTCCAGGTGTAGTGGTGCAAAACCAACTTCTGCACATGGCCAGGCACAAGTACCAGAATGTCCTGTCAGCTCTCCCGATGAGTCCTCTTGGGTCCTAACTGCTCATTTAATTCATTTTCTGTTCAAACTAAATGAAATAACCGTTTATTAAACAGACAAGAGGGACAGTGTCAGGCAGCAAGCTGGAAACTGAGCAAAGGCAAGTATTTCTTGGAAAAGCATGATTTCTTGATGTTTCCCCTGAGGGGAAAATAAGGGAAATGGATGTCTCACACCTGGTACCCGTTTCATCAGGTTTTATTTTCTCCTAGCTGTTGACTTTGCAGTAGTCAGTAATTCTAATCGGAATTCATGTGGAGTCGAGCATAGTGGGAGCCTTCATGGAGTTAGAATGTTAAAAATAGAAATGCAGTGAGCGGTGGAGATTTTTTGGAGTGTACTATGGAATTGGGTTTTTTCCCCAGTGGAGAGACCTGCTGAAGTGAATTCCAAATTAGCATTTGCGTGCCCAAAGTAGGATCTGGGAAGTGTGGACTTTCTTGACTTCAGTAAAGCATTTGACACAGTCTCCCACAGCATCCCCACAACCAAACTGAGGAAGCATGACCTGGACAATCAGATAGTGAGGTGGATTGTGAACTGGCTGCAGGATAGAAGCCAGAGAGTAGTGGTCAATGGGACAGAGTCTAGTTGGAGGCCTCTATCTAGTAGGGTCCCCCAGGGGTTTATATTGAGACCAGTGTTATTCAATTTATTCATCAACAACCTGGATGAGGGATTAGAGTGCAGTCAGCAAGTTTGCTGATGACACCAAGCTGGGAGGACTGGCTGACACACAAGAGGGTTGGGCTGCCATTCAGCAGGACCTGGACAGGCTGGAGAGTTGGGCAGGGAGACATTGAATGAAGTTCAACAAGGGCAGTGTAGAGTCTGGCAACTGAGCAAGAACAACCTCAGGTGCCAGTAGAGGTTGGGGACTGATCTGTTGGCGAGCAGCACCAGAGAAAGGGACCTGGGGGTCCTGGTGGCCAGCAGGATGACCAGGAGCCAGCAGTGGGCCCTTGTGTCCAAAAAGGCCACTGGCATCCTGGAGTGCATTAGAAAGGAATGGTTAGTAGATTAAGAGGGACCTCACCTTCTGCTCTGCTCTGGTGAGACCACATCTGGAATATTGTGTCCAGTTCCAGGCGCCTCATTTTGAGAAGGACACAGAACTGCTTGAGAGAGTCCAGCAGAGAGCCACAAAAATGCTGAAGGGAGTGGAGCATCTCCCTGATGAGGAAAGACTGAAGGAGCTGGGTCTCTTGAGTTTGGAAAAAAGACTGAGGGGTGACCCCATGAATGTTGATCAATATGGACAGGGCGGGTGTCAGGAGGAAGGAGCCAGGCTGTGCTCAGTGTCACCCAATGATAGGACAAGGGGCAATGGATGTCAGATAGAACAGAGGAGGTTCCACATCAAGAGGAGAAAAAAAATCCTGGTGAGGCTGTCGTAGCCCTGGAAGGGGCTGCTCAGGGATGTTGTGGAGTCTCCTTCTCTGGAGATGTTTAAAACCCTCTTGGACTGTTCCTGTGCAACTGGATCTAGGGGATCCTGCTGTGGCAGGGAGATTGGACTGGATGATCTTTTAAGGTCACTTCCAATCCCTAACATTCTGTGAGTCTTTGGTATTTTAACTTACCAGCTGAGTTTGTCCTGGATATGGAAATTAGCTTCAAGTGAGAGTGAAATTTACTCAACTGATAATCAGACTTACTTAACCTCTCAAATGAGAATTACACAATCACAGAATCACAGAATTATTGAGGCTGGAAAAGCCCTCAGAGCTCATCCACCCAGCCCAAGACCTAACATCACCACA
>VZRI01006344.1:1614-12994 GCA_013397515.1 Upupa epops | reverse complement strand
TCCACATCAAAATTTCCTTCTAGTCCCTTCCTCAGCCTCATTGCTCCTCTGGACCCACTCCAGCTCCTCAATCTCTTTCTTGAAGCGAGGGTCCCAGAACTGCACCCAGTACTCAAGTTGAGGCCTCCCCAGTGCCCAGTACAGAGGCAGAATGATTTCCCTAGTCCTGCTGGCCAAATTATTGCTTATCCAAGCCAGGATGCCATAGGCCTTTCTTTGTATGTGGGCACCCTGATGGCTCCTGTTCAGCCAGTTGTCAGACAGTGCATCTAGGTCCCTGAGCCATGCTGCTCTACAGCCGCTGTACAGCAGTCTGTAGCTCTGCAGGGGGTTATTGTGGACAAAGTGTAGGACCCTGCCCTTGACCCTGTTAAGCTTCATCCCATTGGCGTCTGCCCATTGACCTAGTCTGTGCAGATCTCTCTGCAGCATCTTCCTCACCTCCAGCACATTGATACTCCTCCCCACATTCCCGAATTTACTAAGGGGAGATTCGATCCCCTCAGCCATGTCATCTGAAATGGGCAGTGGTCTACAGGTATAGAAATGGGATTGAACCTTCCTGCCTTCCAGTCCTCCTGGTCCAAGGCAAAACAGGCATCTAAAGCTCTTCCCATCTTGTTCTTTATATATAAATGACATCAAGCATGATTTTTAAGAGCTCATCCTCACTCCTGTCTCCAGCTGTCACTCTGCATATTAGAGCTACAAGGCCTTACAGTTTCCCAGTTCAAATTACCCTACAGATTCTCTGGTTTGATTAATGTGTACATCATCAGCACACTTTTCGCTGGGACTGTTGGTATGTTTTGCTTAAAGTGGATCAGCCTTGAGGAAGAATCTAATATGGGAGCCTTTGTTTAGCACCCAGGCATGCTGAAAATCATTTCAAAGTTGATTTGGTTGCCAAAGGAAAGCGAGAGGAAACTTGTGATAAGGGGGTAGGAAGCAGACACAGAAAATTGATGGCATTTGGCTCTGGCTGCTGGGGGCTTTTGCTTTTTCTTCATTGTCATTTTCTCACTGCATCTCCTTAACCCCAAATTTAGGAAGAAAAATATGAAAGTGATTCACGCCTGTAATAAACGCGTAAGTGCCTACAAAGATTAAGGCTGACAAGTAGTCTGGTGAGTGGGGTGGCAGGTGGGCTGTGTCCGAGCAGAAGAAAGAGCAGCAGCAGTGGAAATCATGTTGTCACGACTGATGGGAAAGTTTAAAAAGTGAAGAGGTTCTTCAAGAGGAGAGAGTTTGGAAAAACACAAGAGCAGAGGAGGAGTTGGTGATGGCTGCTTAAGCACATCCCTTTTTGTCCCCCACCCTGCTGCAGTTGGGCTCCTGACTTTGCTGTGACTGCTGTCTTTAGCCTGACGGTTTTTGATGTTTTTATTGTCATTGTGGTTTCACTTTGGTTCCCCTCCCCATCAGACCAGCTCAGCAGCAGTAGGTGCAGACCCCAGGGAAGGGATTGGCCCCAGTGGGAAGGACCCACTGTAACCCTGGGAAAGAAAATCCCAGTGCTGTTCAAACTGGTATAAAAGGTCCTGAGGCTTCTCAAACTGGGAAAGAAACTATGGGGACTGTTTGAACCAGGAAAAGATCCCACTGGAGCTGTTTGAAATAGGAAATAAACTTCTGTGGCTTCTCTGACTGGGAAGTAAACTCATGGAGGTGCTGGAACTGGGAAAGAAATCCTGGATTCTTCTCAAAGCGCCATAGGTACCGCCTGGGCTGGGACAGAAACTGAAGGGTCTAGAGATAGACCATGGGGATGATCAAGAGGCTAGAAGACCTACCTTACAAAGAAAGCTTGAGAGAGCTGGGGCTGTTCAGCTCTGAGAAGAGAACGCTCAGGGAGGACTACCCCATGTCCTACGACTTAAAGGGCAGCTGCCATTAAGAGGGTGGTTCCCTGTTTACAAGGAGTCATTTGGCAACAGTAAGGGGTGATGGGTGTAAGTTACTCCCTAGGAGATTCCCACTAGAGCCCAGAAGACAATTCTTCACCACTGGAGCAATTAACCACTGGAAACATCTCCCAATGGAAGGGGTTGGTTGCCCTACATGGGGCAGTTTTAAGACCCAGCTGGACTGGCTGCTGCAACAGTAAATTTAAACTCTATTTTAGCCTGGTGGGTTTGACTGGATGATCCTGGATGTCCCTTCCAACCTGCTGTTGTATGTTGTATGAACCTTTTTACTCTCCGTGCATAATCCCATAGCAGCAGTTTATAGTGCTTGTGGTTGAGGTAGAGAAATATTAAAGCAGTATGTCGTTGGCTTAAAGAAAGAGAAATCCTAATCAGGAGACTACAAGAAAAATACTGCATTTTAAGAGGAATTGGAGGGGAAGTTTGAAGGTGTGAGATAATAGAGCAGAAGGGGCAGAAGGCTTGGAGAAGTGTATGGAAAGACAGTGGAGCATCTCCCTTATGGGGAAAGCCTGAATGAGTTGGGATCCTTTAACGTGGAAAAAAGGAGACTGAGTGGTGAACCCATTCATGTTGATCAATATGGAAAGGGCAGGTGTCAGAAGGAAGGAGCCAGACTCTGCTCAGTGGCACCCAATGGACAAGGGGCAGTGGGTGTGAGCTGGAACAGAGTATGTTCTCTATAAATGCAAGAAGAAACTTCTTGCTGATGCGGCTGAGAGAGCTCCTGGAAGGGGCTGTCCAGGGAGGCTTCCTGGACTGTTTCTGTGCAACTGGATCTAGGGGATCCTGCTGTGGCAGGGGGATTGGACTGGATGATCTTTCGAGGTCCCTGTCAATCCCTGACACTCTGTGATTCTGTGATTGCCACTTTCAACATGAAGAATATGAACAAACTTGGATTCCAGGTCTGCACAGCAGAGATGCCATCTTCAAAATGCCATTCCCCCAGAGCTGTTAACGAGAGTTGCGTGCAGACACCTTTACTGCAGGTTTGCCTTCAAGGATTCAGTTCAGACCTTTTTTCTCAATGGTTCTTTTTATTTCAGTGGTTTTGATTGATGAAGATTGAGACAGATCTGCATGAAATTGTCGAGTTAGCACTGCTGTGTGTCTTTATTTTGTCCTCTTCACAAGAAAAAGACATGCAGAAGTTTTTACTGTTTGCATTTGTGCAGGGTGTGGTGTTAGCACCAGGAAAAATGCAAAAATTAAGTGTGAGAGCAGGTGATGTGCTGGGTCGAACAGCTCCCCCATCACTGTTCTGTTTGGGAAAGGGGATGCTCTGACATCCTGACACAGAGTCACAGAATCACAGAATGATTGAGCAATTGCTATTTTTTTATGGCTAGCAATGCTGAAGAATGACTCTTGTGCTTTAACACATTTGTTGGCTTAGAGAACAAATGTCTCTAGTGGTCTTTATGCGGAGAGGAGCGTACTGCATTATCCGTGTTGGTGCAGGACTAGGCAATGTCTAAGACAATTTTTTCTGGAGAAGCAGCCTGACTGACTGGAGAACTTAAAATATTTTGTTTTCCATTTATCTGGACACTTGTATCTGTTTGGCCAGCAGTTTGATTGACCAGCACAGCTCCTGTTGGATATGCATCCAAATGGACTTGTTTGTTGTGTACTCCCGTTACTATCCATAAATCTCTCAAGCTTTAAGCAGCAGCACCACCACCATTTGAATCTTAAACAAAGAAGCTGCTGCAGGAGGGTGCCAGATCTCCAGGACAAAAGGGAAAAGGCAGAAAGGGCAAGATGAGTAGTGGAATTTCAACACCTTTGGACATTGAACATTTAGGCTCAGTTTCTGAGATCATGCCTAGGATCTGTGAAAAATTAACTCCTTTGAAACAACTTGGAGCAAATAAAGTGTGTAGTGCTAGGATGAGGGGCAGTGGTTTCACATTAGAGAAGGGCAGATTGAAATGGGCTGTTAGGAAGAAGTTCTTTAGCAGTAGAACACTGGAACAGGTTGCCCAGGGAGGGAGCTGAGGCCCCATGCCTGGAGATCTTCAAGGGGAGGCTGGGCAAGGCGCTGGGCAACCTGCTCTGGTAGAGGCTGTTCCCGCTTCTTACAGGAGTGTTGGACTTTGGAGGTCGCTTCCAACCTGGGCCGTTCTATGATTCTGTGAATGGGTGATGAAAATGCTTCTATCGAGTATTATCATGTTGCTCATCTGTTTCTATCTTTTCCCAAGGATGTCTTCAGTGTGGACAGGCAGTTTTGTAGGACAAGCAGCCGGTGTGGTCCTCGCTTACTGCCTTTGCAGCATTTGTCAGTGATGGGCTCACCTTGGCTTTGCTGAAACTGCAGCAAAATTATAAAGATGTTTTCATCCTGCACTGGGCACTTGCAACCCCTTGCTTTGGATTTGGTGTAAAGACACTGAGCGAAGGCTTATGCTTTTAGACCTACTCTTTAAAAATAACCATGGTGTTCTGCACAGCACAGGAATATTCCTTATGTTATTCCCTTACTTGAAGCAAAAGCCCTTTTCTTTCTTAATCAACCCAGTTATTTTCACAAAATGATTCCCACTCATAATTTAGTGTTGCACTATAGAAGCCAACTAGAAATTGCAGCATCTGCTTTGAAGTAGGCTTGGGAAAGCTAATATGTTGGAACTGTCTGTATTTCTCTGCTCACCGCTCAAGTTGTTGGTAGATGACTTGTTTTCCATTTATATTTAACCAAAGAGAGACTGCATCCTGAGACAGTGAATCTTGGAGGTGAAATTTTCAGAGGGACACTTAGTACAGAATTGCAAGACCTGGATGTATGTTATATATTAATAACAGATTTTTAATAGAAATAAATATTATATGTAAATAAATACAACTCAGCTCTTGGCTGAGTGTTCCACTGCCTTCACTGATGTCCTGTGCAGATACAGGGACTCAATCTAGAAAGAACAGTTGGATATAACAGTCCTGCAGCTTGGTTGCTTATTAGCTTCCTGCCAATTGCTCTTGACACCATTTAAATGACTGTGCCAATTGACTACATCCTAGGAGTTCAAATCCAGCCTCCTTGGATTCAACTAGTCCACACTGAGCTGCAGCCATGTTGTATGAAGTTTTAATTTTATCATGACAAATTCATTTGGCTCGGGGCCGTGCCATGTTCCCAGACACAGCACCCAGCACCCGTCCTTTGATTAGAGGAGGAAATACCCAGCAAATTCAGGGTGAATTTGGTCATGTCATGGATGCAGTTTAGCTGCAGCAGCACAGAGCTCAGCAAAAGCAAATCAATCTGCCAACATGGATAAATGCTCCTCTCTCTAAGAAGAAAAGCAGATTTGTCCACCCTCAAAATGCAGTAATTCTCGCAAGTCCCTTTTTCAACGTAATTTATCAGTTTGTTTCCTTGTCTGTCTGTATCAGGTTATTCTGACATGGTTTGAGTGGGTGACAGATCTAACAGCTAAGACACAAAGTTCTCCACAGAAATGATCTCTGGAGTCTTGAAAATATCTTCAAAATTAAAGAAAGAATAACTAAATAAAGAGTAGGTAAAGAAAACCTCAAAATGAAATTATATATCTTGATGAAGATGAATGTGACAAATCTGTAGCAGATAATTAGGGTTGGAAGGAACCTACAGAGGTCATCAAACTCAAACCCCCTGCTCGAGCAGGACCATAGAACCTAGAGTAGATCACAGAGGAATGCATCCAGACGGGTCTTGAAAGTCTCTAGAGAAGCTGACTCCACAGTGTCCCTAGGCAGCCCATTTGAGGGCTCTGTAACCCTTACAGTCAAGAAGTTCTTTCTCATGTTGTGGTGGAACTTGCTGTGCTCCAACTCACACCCGCTGCACCTTGTCCTATCACATGGTGCAAGTGACAAGAGATTATCTCTTTCTTCTTGACACCCAGCCCTCATGGATTTATAGACAGGGATTAAGTTTCCTCATAACCTTCTCCTGTCCAAGCTGAGAAGTTCCAGGTCTTTCAATCTCTCTTCACAAGCTTCAGTCCCCTAATCATCCTTGTGGCCCTCCATTGAACTCTCTCAATCAGATCTCTGTCCCTCTTGAACTGGGGAGCCCAGAACTGGATATAGTACTCAAGATATGGCCTCACTAGGACAGAGTAGAGAGGGAGAAGAACCTCCCTTGATCTGCTAAACACACTTCTCTTGATCCATCGCAGGATTCCATGGGCCTTCTTGGCCAACAAGAGCCCGTGGCTGTTCCATGGAGAACTTGCCCACTAGAACTCCAGGGTCCCTCTCCACAGAGGTGCTTTTCAGGAGATCGTTCCCCAGCCTGTATTGATGCTTCTCATTACTCCTTCCCAGGTGGAGGACTCTGCACTTATTCTTACTGAACCCCAATAAATTCCTATATGATGAAGGTGAATGCGATGTGGTGAGTCTGTAGAACTCAAATCACCAGAAAATGGCTTCAGGAAAAGAACTGGGGGAGCTGTCTTCTATACCCTTCGGTGAGTGCATTAAACTTCCCTAATGAGCTGTGTTCATTGGCTAATTAAGCAGTGCTCTGCTCTTACTGCCCTAACACTCACACAGTTCCTTCAAGTATCCATATTCAGCCTGCCCTTTAGAAAGGAAATTTGCCTGTTTTTCTGGTCTTCCATCCACATCTCCATCTGATAAAGTAGAAGCTTTGTGGCTCTTGTGATTGACAATAGTAGTCTGGAGACAAGGGCTTAGCCAGAACTGAAGCTGCTGTGAAATGGGTAGTTAGGAGGAGAGGCTGGTCACACTTGCTTGTGTTTGATGCAGTCATGGGTAGGGAACAATGAGCAGTTCCTCTGCTTGCACAGGACACATCCAGAAATCTTGAAGCTTGTCATAATGCCATGTGCTTTCCTCTGCTTTGGGAGACCTCTCTTTGGATCTATCATGTTCATCCCAGTCCCCCCTTATGCTGACAAGCAACCAGAAGACATGGCCAACCTGTAATTCTGTCTTTTTCTTCTGTGCCATCTATTAGAGGCTAAAAAGCAGCAGTTCATTTAGTCTACCCATTGCAAACCTCTTAACTCACCAAATCTCAGCCATGCTCAGACAGGCAAAATATCTGCCACTTCCAACTCCGCGTCATTGCTGACAGACTGCAGAAAGCCCCTTTGCACAGCTGTAGCAAAGAATTATTTTATGATTTCGTTTTGGTTTTTAACATCATGCTTTGCAAATACTCCTGAGGAATCACCAAGAGCCCTGTGGAAGCTGCCATGGTCACTGCAGTAAACAGTTGCATTAAATTGTGCTGCCATGCTGTCTGTTCCAATTAGACCTCGAATGTTTCCACATGGGCTGTACAAATCCATGTAGTAAGCGGCAGAGGTTCTCTTAAAAGGCAGATTGTTATTTCTTCATGGCGTAACATGAGCAAAAGGGTATAAGCAGCCAGTGTCTTTTTTTTTTCTAAGATGAAAATGCACTGAAATACAAAACCCCAGGCAGTGCTACAGGCTCGGGGATGAGTGGGTCACAAATGCCCAGCTGAAAAGGACCTAGGGGGTGCTGGTAGACAGCCGGCTTCATAGAAGCCAGCAGTGTGCCCAGGTGGCCAAGAAGGCCAACGCATCCTGGCATGGATCAGGAATAGCGTGGTCAGCAAGAGAAGGGCGGGAGGTTCTCGTACCCTTGTGAGGCCTCATCTCGAGAACTGTGTTCAGTTCTGGGCCCCTCATGATAAGAAAGACATGGAGATGCTGGAACGGGTCCAGAGCAGAGCTACCAAGCTCATGAGGGGTTTAGAGAACAAGTCGTATGAGGAGAGGCTGACAGAGCTGGGCAGGTTTAGTCTGGAGAAGAGGAGGCTGAGGGGGAACCTCATTGCTCTCTACAGCTACCTGAAGGGAGGTGGTGGTTCTGGGTGTTAGCTTCTTCTCCTTGGTGACTGCTGACAGAACCAGGGGCAATGGTATGAAGTTAAGTCAGAGGTGGTTTAGATTTGATCTTAGGAAGAAATTCCTCCCAGAAAGAGTGGTTGGGCACTGTAAGAGCCTTCCCATGGAGGTGGTGGAGTCCCCATCCCTGGAGGTGTTAAAGAACCGTGCAGCCATGGTGCTTCATGCCCTGCAAGAGTGGCAGCATGGAGGGGGTTAGTTTGTGTTTTTCAATCTCTCTGGTATTGAGGTTTTTTGTTGGTGTGGGGGTGGTTGGACTGGGATCTGGGAGGTCCTTTCCAACCAGGATTATTCTGTGGTTCTGTGATTCTGTAATTTAACAGGAAACTGCAATCCAGAAATAAACCCAAGGCTTCACCTTCCCATCACAATGAGAAAAGCTGCTCTTTCTCATTAATGTCTACAAATATGTGAGGGGTGGGTGTCAGGAGGATGGAGCCAGGCTCTACTCAAGGTCATCTGGTGACAGGACAAGGGGCANCCTGCTGTGGCAGGGGGATTGGACTAGATCATCTTTCAAGGTCCCTTCCAATCCCTAATGATTCTATGATTCTATGATGCTTTCAGAGCTGGTAATTGCTGTCTGAAAGCAAAGGAGCAGCCTGTGGATGTAATCCCCATGTACTGCCGAGCACCACTTGGATTTCCTTTCTCAGTATTCAGGACTAAGCTTAGGAGTTGCTGTCCCCGCTTGCATTGAGAATAGTTGCTGTTCTGGAATTCAGCGTGAAATCATTTTCTTGGCTGCTGAGCTGGGCTTGAAGATCTTAAAGGTCTCTTCCAACAAAAAAAGCACTGTAATTCAAGCACATAGGCATCACTGGTGTTTAGTTTGGAAAGAACCTAAGGAAGAGTCCGAGTTGTGTTCTTTTTGTTGTGAGTATTCCCCTCACTGTGGGAGAGATGTCATTCAATGGTGTGCAGTTAGACGTGGTGCATTTTTGGTGAATGCCTTTCACAGAAACAAACCCACTCCCCTCCCTCCATCCTAGTTCTGTGATCAGTACAAATGGCAGAACTGGGAATAATGTCTGTAGTTTATCCTCAGAATCTGTGATTTCTGAAGATACCCACAGAGTCACAGAATTTTAGGGATTTGAAGGGACCTCAAAAGATCATCCAATCCAATCCCCCTGCCGCAGCAGGTTCCCCTAGATCCAGTCGCAGAGGAACATGGCCAGGCAGTTTTTAAATTTCTCCTGAGAAGGAGACACCACAACCTCCTTGGGCAGCCCCTTCCTGTGCTCTGTCACCCTCACCATGAAGTTTTTTCTCAGATTTATGTGGAACTTCCTTTATTCTGGCTGACACCCGTTGCCCCTTGTGCTATCATTGGATGTCACGGAGCAGAATCTGTCTCCTTCCTCCTGACACCCACCCTTTCCATATTTGAATGAGGTCACCCCTCAGTCTCCTTTTTTCCAAGCTCAAGAGACCCAGCTCCCTCAGCCTTTCCTCATAAGGGAGGTGCTCTACTTCCTTCATCATCTTCGTTGCTCTATGCTGGATACCATCCAGCAACTCTGTGTTCTTCTGAAACTGAGTGACCCAGAACTGGACTAGATGTGGTCTTAGCAGGGCAGAGTAGAGGGGAAAGAAAACCTCTCTTGATCTATTAACCACCCTCCCCTTCTAATCCCCTCCAGGATGCTATTGGCCCTCTTGGCCACAAGGACCCATTGCTGGCTCCTGATCATCCTACTGGCCACCAGGACCCCCAGGTCCCTTTTTCCTGTGCTGCTCTCCAGCCGGTCAGTCCCCAACCTCTACTGGTCCCTGGGGTGTTCTTGCCCAGATGCATGTTGATGAGCAGTGGATTGTTGTGTTTGTGTGGTGATTTTGCCCAGGAGCCTGTTTAATCTAATTTGGTCTGAGTCAGCGTAATGGACTGTAAGAAAATGAAAATGTGCCATTGCAGAGCAGCAAAAACGATAAACAAAGGAAATAATAAATATAAATGCTTACATAACGAAGGTCTTGCACAGCGGCATTTAGCATCCATGCAAAAGCCAGAGGGAAACACTTTGCTTGGCTGCTTCCCTTGGGTGAGTGTGGGCATATGTAACCCATCATTACCACAACCCTGTGGGGTACAACTCGCCTTTACAACCACAGCCTTAAGGCCTCTGTTTTGAATTTTCTGTTCCAAGACCAGATTTTTATGCTGAAGACTTTCCCTCAGCGCAAAACTTGCTTACACACAAGAGGTGCTGAAGCAGTTTGATTCATTTTTTCTGGGACTTGTCACACAAATATGACAGGAACATACTTTCTGCATTAAAAATGTTCTCTCTGGTTAATAACTCTAGTTAGTGGGGAAGGCATTTCTAGGACAAAGGGATTTAAGGAACATCTCCAGATCCGTTCTGAGTGGTTTCTTATTTCTGGGCTCAGCCAGTGCCTTACTGTCCCTGTTGGCTGAGACATTGGTTACAGGCCATGTGTTCTCCTCTCTCTTGAAGAGCCTGATCCAAAGGTGCTACTTTAAAGCTTTTTATCTTTTCTTCTTGCTCCATGGGCTGTAGGGTTTTTTTGCTTCTGCTGGTTCTGGAAGCAGCAATAGGTACCTGGTATGGTTTTTATTTGTGTCATATGCTCTGTTATACAGGAGTGTAGGGAGTAATGGTAGAAGCAGTGACCAGGGCTTTCTTTAAAGTATTTGAGCAGCATTGTTTGAGTGAATGTATTGCTGATTCAGTAGCTGATAGATGTTCCAATGCCTGCTCTGGAAATTGCAGCTGTGTAGACTGATGGCCTGGGAAATGTGTCAGAGAGACATCATTGGTTCTATAAATACATCAAGTGGATAAATATAAAGGAAAGATTAGAATGATGGAAGCCGAAAGGTGCATTTGCACAGGAATGGATGGGTTTGGGTTGGTGCAGTATGAATTTAGACTGAACATAAGAAGAAGATTGTTATGCGTTAGAAAAACCAGGTTCTGTGCTGCAGAACCCAAGACACTGGTTAACATGACAATGTGATAGGACAGGTGACTCTAATGCACCAACTCTTACCTGCCCTGCTTGCTGGACCCTCATAGGCATTTTCCACACACTGCTCCAGGTTTTGGTGTCCTGCTGGTTTCTACTAATACAGTTGCTTGGTATCTCAGCAAAATGGGTGTCTTGGAGCAAATGTAGCTGTCTCCAAGCTAAGCCGATCTGTCTAGCATGAGCAGTGAGAGCAACGTCTTGGGAGAACCAGCTGCAAGGCCACAGGGTGTTCTAGACCATGCTATTTCATGCACAGCTGGTCATTCCATGCTGCAGTGACTACATGAAGGTGTACCTCTGATGTTCCTCTTTTACTCTAGAAGTTAACCCAAAGAAATACAATTTTCAGGAGAACTTCAGAAGTATGTCACTCCAGTCTTCAAGAAGGGTAAGAAAGAAGTTCCGGGAAACTATAGACCGGTCAGCCTCACCTCCATCCCTGGAAAAATGATGGAGTGTCTCCTGCTGGAGGGCATCTCAAGGCACTTGGAAGAGAAGAAGGTTATCAGGAGTAGTCAGCACGGATTTATGAAGGGGAAGTCCTGCTTGACTAACCTG
>VZRI01006343.1:415552-438112 GCA_013397515.1 Upupa epops | reverse complement strand
TTTAAACACTTGCAACAGGAATGAACTATGGCTTTATTCTGATTAAAGCAGAAATCTAGTAGAGTTGTTAGGTCCTGTCCAACCATAAGCATTCTATGATTCTAATAAGAATTCCTTTAGAGTATATTAAGCATAAGAAAGGGAAGTGTTTAAACTGAAAACCAGTATTGTCATACACAACCTCTGATTTATAACTGTTGTCAAGTTTTACCTGCAGTACTATTATTCTAGAATAACATATTTATCAAGAAATATATTCCAGTATTTTTTTTGTAGGGGAATTAAATCACTTTGAAGTTGCTAAAGTTGTTTCTGATGTGTTGCTTTTTCAGTGGAGTCTCCTATATAATCCTTCAAAGTTTTTGCCTTTTTTTTTAATTCCAGTTAATATTTTTGCCTTTGCAGTACACAAATGTTATGACGAACGATTTGGGAGATGTGTGTAGGAGTGAAATAAATAACTTCTAGGCAACTGAGCACACTGCATAACCTTCTGATTTAAAAGAAGTTTACAGTAAATTTCAAAATAAAAATTTAAGTTTTGCTCAATGCAATGTAATAAATTTACCCTGTGGAGAAGGAGTTAGTGGTATTGGTTGATGAAAGGCTGGACAAGAACAGAGAAGGACTGCAAAGCTATCTTTGGTTTGTGGTGTTTATGCACAGCTATTTCTGAATATTCGTTTGCTTTATCTAAGCACATATGTTTTTGCTGACCTATGCAATGTTGATCTACCCTAATTTGTATGTGTTCCTCTGTGCAGTTGCTGTTTTAGTTGTAGGAAAATGGCTGAGTCAGTGCAGCTGATATAATGGGTCGACCTACTTTTTCTGTCTCATTGGGACATCTATACATTATTGGAAGAAAAAATTAATTGCAAATGTGGAAAATCACTGTGCCAATCACTATATTTTCTTTCACATTGCATGATATTTGTCCCTAAACATAGCCATCAAGCAGCCTACTGCAATAAGCAATAATAGTAGGAATAGTACTAGTTGAGAAAAATATTAGGGTTCATGTGCAAACACTGTGCAGCCCAAGATCACAAAGCACCAAAACATGAGTTGCAGCAAGCTACATTTTATAATTTTTGCAGTGGACTATTGAAGATAAAGAGTATTAACTTAATAAGACTGTGCTACCATCTTGTAATACGAGCTATTCACTTTAAAATGGACTGTAATCTTGTGTCTTACAGGAAACTTTAACATTTTTCGTTTCTATGGAATTTTTCAACTTTCTGATACACAGCATTGTAGGTTCCAGATTCTTTTACTGTCCTTTACCTTGATCACCCTTTGATCACTTGAGCTATAAAGATGCAGAAAGGCTGGTGAGCCAGGGGTGTTCTTCCTCCTCTCTTCCTTCACTGTAGCTGCACTATGCAAGAGAACCAAGAACCAAGAACACCAAGGTGCCATGGATAGGTGTTTAGTTCCAGTTCTCACTGGACTTGCTGATTTGCTGACATGTCTGTGAGCCATCAGTAAATGCCTGGAGAAATACCCTGTTTGACAGGCCAGGATGTCACTGCCAGTAGGAAGAGTGACAAATCAGACAGTGGTTACTTGTTATCTGAGAATGTTGACTGTCTCTTATCATAGAATCATTAGGATTGCAAGGAACTCAAAAGATCATCTAGTCCAATCCCCCTGCCACAACAGGATCACCTAGACCAAGTTGCACAGGAACACATCCAGGTGGGTCTTGAACATCTCCAGAGAAGGAGACTCCACAACATCCCTGGGCAGCCTGTTCCAATGCTCTGTTACCCTCACTGTGAAGAATTTCCTTCTGATATTTATATGGAACCTCCTCTGTTCTAGCTGGCACCCATTGCCCCTTGTCCTATCACCAGATGACCTTGAGAAGAGCCTGGCTCCATCCTCCTGACACCCACCCCTCACATATTTATAGACATGAATGAGGTCACCCCTCAGCCTTCTCTTCTCCAAGCTAGAGACCCAGCTCCCTCAGTCTTTCCTCATAAGGGAGCTGTTCTACTTCCTTCATCATCTTGGTTGCTTTATGCTGGACACCCTCCAGCAGCTCTGTGTCCTTCTTGAACTGAGAGGCCCAGAACTGGACACAATACTCCAGATGCGGCCTCACTAATGCAGAGTAGAGGGGGAGAAGAACCTCTGTTGATATGCTAACCACCCCCTTTCTGATGCACCCCAATGCTGTTCACCTTCTTGGCCACAAGAGCACATTGCTGGTTCATAGTCATCCTGCTGTCCACTAGGACCCCCAGGTCCCTTTCTCCTTCACTGGTCTCCAGCAGGTCAATCCCCAAGATATCCTGGTCCCTGGGGTTGTTCTTGTCCAGATGCAAGACTCTACACTGACCCTTGTTGTACCTCATTCAGTTTCTCTCTGCCCAGCTCTCTAGCCTGTCCAGGTCTTGCTGAATGGCAGCACAGCCTGCTGGGGTGTCAGCGACACCACCCAGCTTTGTGTCATCAGCAAACTTGCTGACTGTGCACCCTCATCCCTCATCCAAGTCATTAATGAATAGATTGTAGAGGACTGGTCCCAGTACTGATCCTTGGGGGACTCCACTAGATACAGGCCTTCAAGTTGACTCTGTCCCATTAACCACTACTCTTTGGCTTCTATCCTGCAACCAGTTCACAATCCAACTCACTACCCAATCATCTGTATAGCACAAGGGTTTTAGTATTTTTTATTTGGGTAACCTTTTGATTAAATTTGATGTAAGAGCTATTGAGCTAAGTCTTGTGGGCCATTCTAGCATGAAAATCAGTTTCATTTATTGGGACTTTATCTGTGGAATTGTGAATGTTTTGGCTGATATCTGGAGTAAGAGAAAGCAGACATCATTATTTTAAATTGATTTGTATCAGGATAAAATAATATTTCCAGAATCTGAAAGCATTCCTGTAAATCCTTCAACACAGTCAGCCTGATAGTGAGAAAAAGAACCACAATGATGCTCAGAAAGCTGTCAAGCCTTGTTTTATTTGCAGTAAAAACCCTGTTGTGCAAGGACTTCCTGCCCAAGCATGCCACAAATTGGGCCTAATTTCCTCTCTTGAACAAATTCAATTGCCACTTTTCTTGTGTAGTACTGTTGGATGCAAAAGCACTAAACCTGCACAAACCTTCTCAGAAATAATTTAGTGAAATGGCAGACTTATAAGGTGAAATGGTATACACAAGGTGTTTAGAATGGGTTCCAAGAACAGAAATGAGTTCTGCATGATGACCTGTCAAACACTCCCTAAATAACAATTTTGCTCTTAGTAGAAGATAGCTTAGCTCTGTAGTCGTCTTTGTGGTGAGTTCAGTGACAGGCAGGCTCTGCTGCATGTATGATTTCTGTTTGTTTATTTCAAACAGATGACTGTCTCTTGGCCAGAAATTACAAACTATGCACAAAGTAGAATGGATTTCTTTCTGGATAAAAAAATATATTTTCTTGGCTTAACTTTTCCTTACCTTTTTCAAAATAATAAATACAGATAAGTTAAAATCTATTTAAAATAATGTGGTGCATTGACCCTTGCTGAATGCCAGGTGTCCACGAAGCCACTCTATTGCTTCCATTTCTCAAGTGGATATGGGAGACAATATAATCAAAAGCTTGTGGGCTGAGATTTGCCGGGAGAGACTCACCAATTATCAACCTGGATAAAATAGACATGACTTGGGGAAATTAATTAATTGTATTTATTACAAATCCAATTAGAGTTAGGGTAATGAGAAATAAATGGCAGACTCAACTCAGGGAAAACAAACTAAAATTTAGTTGAAATAACCAAACTTCGTTACCCAATACAGAGAGATATATATATACAAGCAGTTCTTAACTGCAACTTTCCAGGACCTTCCTCCTTTCCCCTTAGTCATCTGCTGCCAAAGCCTTTCCACACAAACCAAAACAGTTCAAATAAAAAAAAAAGAAAGGACAAAAGGTTAGGTTATGTCTTGAAAGGTCATTTGGTTAATTCTTCTGTAGGCAAGAGCCAATGGAGATGTTAATTATTCCTGCTACATGTTTACTTAGTTGTTGCTAAAAATACTGGTAGAAAAATTTCTACAGTGGACAGCCAGTATAGTCCAATGATTTATTAACCATATTATTGGAAAGCTTGTCTTAATATTCTGTATACATCTTGTTTCAATGCAAATACATTATTCCATTAATTCAAGTACTAAGGAAAATATTTCCCTTATTTTTTAAGAGTAAATTAGTATATATGCAACCTGTTTTACTTCAGCCTGTTAACCCTTTTTTTTTTCTTCTTCTAAGGGCCTGCTTTAAGAAAATCCATCTTTGTGGCAATATAATGTTCACAGATGTTTGATTGCCACTGTTGTTGTCTTGAGAACACTTGGTAACTCAGTTTTGATTGGAGGATTCCAGAGGAAGTCCCATGTTGACCTTGCAAAACTCATTAGGGGAAAGGATGATCTACAGCAAGATGGGGTCAATTTATGTGTCCGCAAGAGCATTTATGTGGGCTTAATAAAACTCTACATTGGAAAAAAACATTCAATAATGTAATCAACATGCTGAGATGGAATGATTTAAGTGTCATATAAACATGATAGATAGAAGGGCTTCCAATTCAAAAAGTTGAATCAATCTGCTCTTGATCATGCTAGTCAGAGTTATTTATCTATCCCCCTTAAAGATTCCTGATGGTAATAAGCCCTGCAAAATGGCAAAAAGGAGATTCTTATTTGTGTGTCTTTGTGAGGTAGATATGGCAATATCAGATTGTGAGTTTCTTAGCCTTAGAATTATTATTTTCAATAAAAGTTCATTAAATATCTCATGAAGAATGTGAGGAAAAAACCTCAATTTTAAAAGGTGTAAAGAGAAATGAAGCACTATTTAATCCAAAATGTTCTGTGCAGAGATACTAGCTTCAATCCTAGAAGCAGTATACTGTATCCTGTATTCCTAATATGCTACCCCAGGGCACTGTCACCCTGATACTGTTTTGTCTCCAGTTATGGAATGAAGTTTATGTTAGAATTACCCAAGATATTACAGCATGGTGCACCCACGCACATTGCTGAAATACTCTTACCGTGCAGTCCTGGCTGACTTCTGTGCTGTTAGATCCCTGCATCATGATTATAGTCATCAGCTAAGGAAGCAAGCTTGTAAGGCAGCATGGAATTTAGCACTTTAGAAGAGATTACATCAAAATGAAAAAATGAGTGGCCAAAGCACAGCAGTATATGTGGAAATGTGGGCATAAAAATTATATGCATGACAGCCATCTCACTGCTGAAGTCATCTCGGTATCCTGTTTTTGTGGAGTTCATAAAGAATATAAATTAATGATGCCAGCTGCCTACATGGAACATATTTCTGGTATTTGCTATGTAACAGTACCTTTCCTATATGGCTACTCAATTCCCAGTGCTACAGGCAGAGCCCTGTGTTCCTGCCAGACTACCATAATGCAGCATCTGCTCTTCTCCTGCCAACAGAGTCTGGCAGTAAAAACAATGTGTCTGGCACAGGAAAATCAGCTCAGATTTTGTTCTCTGTTTTGAACAGGTTTACCTGCTGTGGTCGAGACTCCTAGACCATGTTCCCTCATTCTGGTATCTGTGTGAATGAAAGTAAAAAGGCCAATGCTCATCCATTCAATTAACAGCTGAAATGTCATGGATTTTTGCAACTTAGACCATCTCTGAGGCTGTTGGAATTTATGCCTGTGTACCATGGTGCGAGGGCTACTGGTATATAAAGTGCTGAAATTCATGAACATGCCCATGCCATGATATTTTTTTTTCATAAAAATCTTTAATTAGGTAAAGGAGAGACAGCTTTCTGTTTTATTACTGAGTCACTTGTGTCCTTTTCACTGTGTTCTGGTTTTCCTCTCTATAGAGGAAAATGAACAGATATATGTTTCTTTATCACTACGGACCATTTAACTTATGCTACATTTCAACATTGACTATAGAAGTCAGAGAGATGGCTATGTAGCAATACAATGAAGCATTCATAATTCTTCTCCCTCACAGGAGAAATAACACAACCATAAAATTTAACATAAATCTTCAGCTATCTCTAGACATGTAAAATTGCTCATTATTATTAGTTTTGCTTTTCCATAGTTCAGCCATTTTCCTCATTCTCCCTTGAGATTTCTGCTTGCAATTTCTCTCTAAACTCTGCATCGTGTTTTAGTTCAGTTCTGAAAATTGTGCATTTTTTATTCTAAACAATGTTACAGAGGTACTGACACAAGCTGTTTGACATGGCTTTATTTGGAATATACAAGCATCTTATAAGAGATATCTTCCCATGCTTGGGTTTGGAAAACTATGATCAGGAAGAAAAACAGTCGTTATTCTTATGACAGAGGATAGCTCCAATTCAAATAAATAGAAATAGTGGATATAATCGGGTTAGAATATTCAGTGTTGATTTCCACCTCTGCCTCCAACCAAAACTTGCCCTTGTAAGCCTGGGGTTGCAAAGGTGCAGTGTTTGGAAAATATTGCTAATATTTTTCTTTGAATGTGGCTCAAACTTTCACTTGGACTGTATGCTGGTGGATTAACATGATAATAAGAATGTTTGTATACACATCAAGGATAAAAAAAAATGACAGGTAGATACAGGTGAGTTTTCTCAATGTGCATAATTCTCATCATCAAAAAAGTGTTAATGAACTTCCACAGACTTGTCTGAGAAAAAGCTACCATTTTAAAAACAGCCAGAGACCTAGTGAGTTGATTAGCCTCTTTATTCCTCAGTGACATTTTAATCCTGTCAGGATTAAATATTACAATGCGCATGTGGAAAGAAAAGCTTATTTTGGATAGTGAATGCTCATGGTGAGCTTTTGATGACTTCTGTTAAATTCAGTCACCCTTTATAAAGGCTAAATCTAATAAATACATGGGTTTTCCCCTTTTACATATCTACATACATAATCTGAGGTTATTTAAAGTAAAATTATCCTGTTTGTGTGCAAAATACAGGCTCTTCTCAAGGTCATCTAGTGATAGGACAAGGGGCACTGAATGCAAGCTGGAACATAGGAGGTTCCAAATAAATATCAGAAGGAACTTCTTCCCAGTGAGGGTAACGGAGCATTGGAACAGGCTGCCCATGGGGGTTGTGGAGTCTCCTTCTCTGGAGACGTTCAAGACCTGCCTGGATCTGTTCCTGTGTTACTTGGTCTAGGTGATCCTGCTGTGGCACTGGGATTGGACTAGATGATCTTTCGAGGTCCCTTCTCATCCTTAATGATTCTATGATTCATGTATTTGCACAGGAAATTCTGGTTCTTGTTGTAAGCTTCTAAACCTGGTTTTAATCCTATGATTTCTTTTTCCTATTTGAAAACATGTTTTTTCAGTGATGGCTTGTATTTGGATGTGTTTGTATTTTCAAGAGCATATGCAATTCAGTCTATTTAAATGCATTGCAACACATGTTTGGCATAATCAAAATGAAAGCAGTTTAATTGCAAGGTATTTCAACAGCTTTTAATCTGAATTCAGCCATGGTGAAATGTATCTATGAGGTGCATTGATGGTGGAAATGTGTATTTTTCTCAACAATGTAGATACAACAGTTACCGTTACCAAACAGCTGAGGCCTTCATAGCCTCTGGGTGCAACAAAAGTGCATTTCCTCCTGAATCGGGTTATTTAGGACACATTGAATTGCAGTACAAGACTTGTGTCTGGTCTAAGTTTACCTGATATGATTCTATGATTATGGAAAGTGTTGAAAGTGAAAATGTTGATTTGCTTTGATTATTAAGAAATGGTTTTTTGTTTTGGTTCTTTTACTTTCCCATGAGAATCCATTTTTCACTTTGGGACTTTTATTTTTTAAAAAAGTAAAATTAAAATGTTCTTTTAGGCCTTTCAGTTACAGCTCTGCAAGGAGCAATGATTCAGCTTTTAAAATGTGTCTGTCTGTACATGAAACTGTCCGTTTGACGAAACAAAAGCTCTAGAGTATGTATACATCACATTATTTAGTGTTGCAGCAGATTATTTAACACTTTCATGAAAAGTGAGAGCTACTTAGTAAATAAGATTTAATTAAAATGAAAATACATAATTAAATGACCATATCTTAAATTTTCCTTCTTTAAATACATCTCATGCCTGTTTCACAAGAACTACATTCCCAGCAAAAGAGGAATCTGTACTGAAGCTGAAGAAAATCTGTCACACTTTTTAGATAGGGTCTGTTTGCAAAGCTGTGGAAATTTGATAATCTTAGTAGTTCTTGCAAATCATACTGTTACATGCATAAACCTGTTATAATTCCTACTATTAGAACCATTTTTTCACTCAAAAAATATTAGTGTTTCTGCTACTCTTACTGGTATCTTTCTAGGGAAGAAAGTCTCTAGGGCTTTTCAGTCTTTTCCTTCTATCACACAACCATGCTATATGATCTTCTTCATGTGTCAGTTCAATCTTGCCTTGCCACAGAAATGATGTTAAAATAAGTTTTTCCAGAACACTGGATGTTTTCTCATGTATAGAAGGGATTTATAAGGGAGTATTTCAGAAAAGACCTGGTGAATTGTGCTGGTTTGAAAACTATTAAGTTTTGAAGTATTAGTTGAGGTGCTTTTATGCCAAGAAAGCATTTTATTTTGAAGCTGGAGTTAGCTTTCCTAGCAGACCACCTGCGTTAGTGTATGTACTCTACAGGTGATTGGTGGACAGAGTTCATAAAGGGAAGGTACTTCCTCCTTCTCTTCCTTTCCTCGTCCTCTCTTCACCATCTTTGTTGTGTTTGGCTGCGACATATCTTCAGAGACAGGAAGGACCTCCAGGAAAAAAAAGAGCTCCCCCCGCCCCTCCAAGGGTGGGCATGGGTGAGCAATGGCTCTCAACCCCCTGCCAGCTAAGGGTGTAAAAGAAAGCTGCAGCCCAGCTGCAACTCTGCTGCGGGGCTAGGCCATGGCCCTCTTTTGCACAGGAGCCTGAACTCAGAGAGGCTGAAGAAACTGGCTGCTGTCTGTACCTGCGGACCCCCTTTAGTAGGGGTGAACCTGCAGCCCTCCCCTCTTTCACTGAGGGGTCAGATACAGAAAAGCCGCACCATCTTGTTTCTGTCCTTGTCAGAGGATAAAGTTAGGGCAGCTGCTCCGCATAGCCACTTCTACAGCGAACACCTTTGAAGATGCCAG
The DNA here is from genome assembly GCA_013397515.1 of Upupa epops. Taxonomy (NCBI): domain Eukaryota; kingdom Metazoa; phylum Chordata; class Aves; order Bucerotiformes; family Upupidae; genus Upupa; species Upupa epops. The sequence continues at coordinate 428,944 of VZRI01006343.1, read as the reverse complement.
ACAGAGGTGAGCTCTTAACCCTCTAGCTCCCTTGATGCCTGACCACAGGGGAGAAGAAAGAAAGGCTCTGCATAAGGCCTACAGAAAGCCCTTGGACAAGACCCTGAAAAGGCTATTCACGTAACAGGGGTGGCTCCGTGCAACTGGTGCCGTGCTGCCTTGTTTCCACCAGGCTGGCAAAGATCCTGTATACTCTGCCACTGAGAGAGACTGAGAAAAGCCTCTACTAAGAGAGAGAAAGAGAGATCACAAATACTGATCTCCTAAGCCTTTGGCAAACAGAGAGAGTCTGGAATTCTGTGGTATCCTCCATGTTTGACGCTGCTATAGCCTCAAAGAAGAGTCCCGAGACAAGAGCTAGAAGTATGCTAGAGACTTCACAGAGTGCTGATGTGTGCATGAGGATCGGGAAAAGGAACTTTTCCACAAGCACTAAATGTATATTTTGTGTTGTATTCCTGCTCCCCCCCCACCCTTTCTGGGAAGTGGGATGTGAGTGCGTGTGTATTGCTGGCTGTTGGTTATGAGTGTTTGTGTGCACTCTTACCACAAATGTCTCATCTAAGGCCAAAACCCAATGTGTTAGCTGTCTTCCATTTCTCTCAGACTGTGTGTAAAGGCATTGTGATACAATTTTTGTTTTACCTTTTTGATTCTTTTACTTATTTGGGGATTTTTTCCTTTTCTTCTTGGTGATGGGTTTAATAAACTGTTGTCTTTCTAGCAAAGTTGCTTCATTGCCTGTTGAACTCTTGGTGGGAGCTGGTTGCTGTGCTAGAATTACAGGTACCAATCCAAACCTATTTAGACCCTCTTGCAAACTTACATTCTTGACTGTTGAGATATTCAGAATAATATTACTCAACATAACAATCTATTATTTAGGTATTGATGGGATGCAAATGTCTCCTGTGTTTAAGTGGGTTGGATGAAGAGCTAAAGCCTTTAGTTGCAGAGACTGAGAGGCAAAAAACCAGAACAAAACTGCACTTATCATCAGTAATGTATGTGTTTAAAAATTTTTGTGATTGATCACAGAGGACCAGCTCTTAAGAGCTTTATTCAACAATGTTCTAGTCTAAATTAGTCTTTATAAATCATAGAATCCTTTAGGTTGGAAAAAACCTTTAAGATCATAAACACTAACATTCAATTGTGTGCATAGGTGGTCTGTGTAACCATCTGTTTCTTTGACCATTATTGTGGACTGCTTTGTCTCCTGTTCTTTTTGTTCATTGCTATTTCCGTTGGATATGTCGCTATAAATTAGCTTCTGAACTCCTAGGGAATGGTAATCAGAGTTTGTATATGGAGTTTCCAGCATCATCCAGTAGAATTTAATTGTAAAGCTTGATAAAGGTTCTGTGTGCAGTCTGTGAAATTATGAAGCAGATTTGACCAGAAAACTCTTAGAATTAAATAGGAAGGAATGACCAGTGAGTGAATCCAAAGAGACTGTTAAGAAGTTATAACCATCTCATCTGATGTGTCTGAAGATATAATTTGTTCACCTCTTTTAGTGTAGTAGCAGAACAATAGCATGATTGATGTATTAGCTGCTGCAAGAGCTGATGTAATTTGTTTTCTGGAAGGAAAATTTCAAAGTAGTAATTAGAACTCCTAATTTCAAAACAATTTCAATATATTTGGTTTTGAAATGTGTGAATCTACCTCCACTAAAACCAAAAAGACTTGTTTTGACAACTTTGTTTGTATGACGTAGAAGAGTTACAACTTGAGAGACCCTCTTTTATTGTACGCCCATTGATCAGCACATGATGCATTAGAGTTTGTCTCCTTTGGGAGAGAATGTTAATTGAATGTCCATATGCCAGATGCATAGTTTACTAGGGAATCTTGTCTGTCAAAGACAATGGGAACACAAGACAGAAGATTTGTAAATTCCAAACATAATTTCACTATTTTAAATTGTGTTTCAGTGTGATGTTCCTCCCTTTAGCATAGTCATGTCCCAGATTGAAAAGGTTGAAATTCTCAAGGAGAATTTGCCAGACGATGAAGCAACATTGCAGAAAAGAAAAGATTTATTGAACCCACACCCAGGCAAACCTGCTGGCCATACCTCAGGCCATATGGCTGCCATCAAGGGAAGAAGTTGGTGCTGCTCAAAGGAGCCACACGCTTTCAGCTGTGTACTCCAAGCCAAGAGATCAAAGAGGTCGAAGTGGAAGCAGCAAGCTGCTTTATGGAGCAGCTTCCCCCATCCCCTGGCCACACCATTTGGCCTTGAGGGAGGAAATGGGGGTGCATCACAAGAAATAATGAAAAAAATGCAGAAAAGCACAAAAATGATCAAAACACCAAAATCCCACATGTGAAACCCCTAACAAGTCAATATTCCATATAAATGCTGGTTCAATTGTAGCTAGAATGCTCTTAGCCTTATCACTAAGTCTTGCTGTTGGCTAGAATAGCTCCTGTTAATGCAGCTGATGATGCCTGATGTCTTAGGTGGTGCTCATATAAGCAACTTTGTTAGCTAAGACTAATGATGAGTTGTTGTAGCTTGAGTTTGGTGGGGTTTGCTACTGGGGAAGTAGGTTGCTAGTGCAGTACTGCTAAAAAGCTTCCAAAGACAGAAGCTCCCCTGCTAGCTTCTCCAGTCACTCAGCCATTTCAGGAACTTTGAGCCTGGTAGTGGCAAATAAACATAATTTGGGGAGGGGAAAACCTGTGGGATATGCTTCCTGTTTCACATTGTGTTGAGCTGTTGGGAGAAGCCATATGGTCACTGGGTTCAGCACACCATGGTTGTAACATCAGACTGTGGTGATGGAGAAGGGGATGGAGCCTGTTGAGACCCCAGAGCTCAGCAAATGGGAAGAGTCTCTGCAAAACCATGTTGAAATGCATAGAGGAAAAGAGTCCTGTCTGTAGCCCATGGAGAACAACAGGATGGAATAGGAGGTTGGCCCTGAGGACCAGGAACGTTTGACTTATCCTGAAGGTAACCATTGACTCAAAGAAAATGAGGCAGGATGGAACAGTCAGATGCTGGAATGACCCACAAACTGTGAAAAACACCCTCACTACCTGGACAAAGCTCTTGGAGATTTTGTCTCCTGTGGAGGGAATCTATATTGCCACACGGAAAAAACTGCCAGGGATTTTGAGCTTGGTCCAGTCATATAAGAACTGTGTTATTGTTCTCTGTATGGTTTTGATGATGGTGGGGTTTTTATTATTTAAATTAAATGTATTTTGGTTTTCCCCACATCAGGCCTCAGTAACTCAGAAGTGGCAAGCAAACCATCTTTGTTTCAGTATATTGGCACTTTGCTAACTAGAGAGATTTTGTCCCAGAATTGGTCATTGTGACCAACCGATGACATGGGTCTTGGCATAGGCTACAAAGAGTAATATCTTCAGCATGCACAGATCTATCTCCCAGTGTCCCGTTTCATTGCTGCTGTTTCTTTTCAAGATGTTGGCTAGTAAAACTAAATTTCTTTTAATTGTTTTTGGGAAATGTATTGTCTTGGAGTGATTGCTGTTTTCAAACATGGCATAGTTAAATGTGATTACCATGTTTGTCCTCCTCTTGCTAGTAGTAAGGAATTTAATCAAAATCCGCAAGTGTTTAGCATTCCACTGTTTCATAAATTGTTGGCGGCAATTCAGAGGTCTTACAGTGCAACTGGGAAAATTAAAAGCATTCAAGGACTAAGAAAAGAGTGAGGATAACTCAGCTAGCAGTCTCCTTGAAAATATAGAGAAAATGTGTACTGAAAGGCCATGCAGATAGTGGGTTATACTATGTAAGCACATTTCTGTGATGAATTGCAGTCTAGAATGAATAACCCATATCTACTTCATGGTGTTTATAGTTTGGTGTGACCACAGCTGCATCTCGATGTTTAAAATTCTGTTTTTAATTTTAACTGCATTAAGCAGTCTTTAAATTGGGTAAGTATGTCAGCAGATTGAACGTAGCAGTTCTGTTTTCCAAGGAAATTTGCTTTGCAGCTATATTTTTTTTTTGATAAATCTTTATCTATACATCTGCTTAACTTAAGCATACTAGTATAACTTAAAAAATATAATCACAGAGTAATAGAGGTTGGAGATCTAGTCCAAAAACCCAGCCAAAAGCAGTATCACCAAGGACAGGTTATGCAGGAATGCATCCAGGTACGTTTTGAGTCTCCAAAGTAAACTCCACAATCTCTCTGAGCAGGAGAGGCACTGTTCCAGTGTCCTGTTGCCCTTACAGTAAAGAATTTTTTGCTGAACTTGAGGTGGAACCTCCTGTGCTCCAACTTGTGCCCAGTGCCCCTTATCCTATCACTGAGCAGAGACTGGCCCTTTCTTCTTGACACCCCCGCTTCAGATATTTATAGACATTAATAAGATCCCCTCTCAGCCTTTTCCTCTTCAGACTAAAAATCCCCAGTTCTATTAGCCTTTCATCATAGAAGAGGGGTTCAAGTCCCTTAATCATCCTTGTAATCATCTGTTGAACTCTCTCTATCCCTGTCTCTTTTGAACCAGAGAACCCAGAACTGGAATGCATTGAGTTGGAATGGACATTCAAAGGTCATCTAGTCCAACCTCTCTGCAGTGAACAGGGACATCTCCTAACTAGATGAGATAGCTTGGAGCCTTGTCCAGCCTGAACCTCGAATGTCCCAAGAGATGAGGCCTCCATCACCTCTCCAGGAAACCTGTTCCAATTCTTCACCATCCTCACAGTAAAAAACAACTTCCCTATATCCAATCTAAATCTCCCCTCTTTTAGTTTAAAACTGTTACCCATTGTCCTTTTACAACTGACCTTGTTAAAAAGTTCCTCCCCATCTTTCTTGTAGACCCCCTTTAAGTACTGGAAGGCTGCAATAAGGTCACCTCAGTGACACCTTTCTTCCAGGCTGAAGAACCCCAACTCTTGCAGTCTGAGAGGTGTCCAGATCTCTGATCATTTTTGTGTCCCTCCTCTGAATCTGTTCCAAAATATTAAAGACCTTCTTGTGATGACCTGCTGGACACATTTTTTTTTGATGCAGCCCAGGATGCAGGTGGCTTTCTGGGTGGCAAGGGCATATTGTTGGCTTATGTCCAACTTTTCATCCACCTTATGTCCTCTCACTTTTATATCTAGGTTAATGCTATACAGTCTGGAATAGTCCTTTGGTCAGTTTGGCCCATCCCTCTGCCCTCTTCAGCTGGAGGAGAATGTTAGGAAAACATTTTGTGCTGTGCAAGGACTGCTCAGCAGTAGCTAAAACCAGGTACCATCACAAACTGCACTGTGAGAGAAATCATGGGGAGATCAACCGTATCCTTGCTAAACCAAATGCAGTTCGTCAGGCAGGATTTGCCCTTCATGCCCTTGCTTGTCTTCAGTCACTTCTCTATCCTCCATGTGTCTTGGCACATCTTATCAGAGGATCTGTTCCATGATCTTCCCAAGGCAGAAAGAACATTATGCTCTTCTCTGTTCTCAGGAATGCATTTCTCTTCCTCCCTTCAAGTTTTCCCCCTCAGCTCTCAATTTGATGGTGAGTCTTGGCACTCCCACATGCCTGAGCAGGCAATCAACTTATCCCTGAGCAGTTAAACTAGTAGAATCCAAACACATTTTTCATCATTTAGAGTGGATGGTAACTAACATTTTCCTGAATGAAAGGTGAAAAGCCTGAATATGAAAGTTTATATATTTTGTTAAATCTTTACTGACTATTGAGCATGTATCTATAACATATGTGTGCCTAAGCACTTTCCAAGTGGAAGTGTTTTACCCTGATTTTAAGTTCTTTCCTATAAGAAACTTTTTTGTTTCCTAATTTTTTGCTTGCAGTAACTGACGGGAAAAGATATAGTACATGTACAGATAATTAGGACAGGGTGTTGTATGAGTTCACGTCTCTATTTTGTCGTTAGTCAGGCATCTATTCATCATTCTCAGACTCTGTAGAAAAGATTTTCCTGCTGACTGTATGCAAGTGTAACCTATACTTACACAGAACTGTCAGCTAAGCTTTAGTTATAGCATTATTTTGTTCTTGGATGCTGTTCCAAAACTGCTCTCATTAGAGTGTGTGCATGCATTTGTTTATCTCTTTTACTGAAAAAAGCTCTTGGAAAAAAAGGCACCAAAATTATAAAACTAGTATTTAAATGTGATTTTAAATAGTTTTATTGCGTTAGTTTATATGCACTGATATATACAATTCCTTTATACCTTTACATTTTTATAATGTTCTGCTTCATTTCCCTGAAAACATTTGTTTATGGACTACAAAACTATCAAAAGAAGTCGGTACTGTTGTGATAGAATTCATGAAAAATGTAAGTTGCAGATTCCTCTCAAAGTATTTCTGCTTGATTTGCTTTCAAAGGCTTGCTTGTCTGAGTGGAATGGCTGAAAAATGGTATTGTACAGAAAAAACTCCATTAGAATGCCTAAAATTTCGAAGTTATTTTTGAATAGATTGATTCATATTCAGATTAGCTTCCTGCCAGATGGAGGGAATTTACAGTAAATCAGTTTTTGGCAGGAGAGAAATAAAAAACGAGCAACATCTGCTTATTTATAAAAGTTGTCCTGTACTTTATATTTCTTTATACCGACCCAAAGAAAGTTTTATTACCAATAAATTCTGGAATCTTACAGCTTATGGAGAAGATATCGAGAAGATATTTTTGTTTACAAAGAGGTTGACAAGATAATGTGTTTATACAGTGTCAGCAACACCTTTGTATAATGCAGCCATTGATGTTCAGCATCTATGTATCTACTTCTCCGGCAGTGGGCCTCAGTGTAGGAAAAGACATAGAGTTGCCAGAAGTTATTTCAGGCTGTGATCTTACAGACATATGTATGTAGGCAAGCTCATAAAAGTCAAACATTTCACATTCACAAAGAAGAAAGGCTCATGAGTATGCAAAACTCTAATAGCCTCCTTTTGACCCATGCAAATCAAAACTGTTCTATAGACTATTAATATTTCTTCTTAAGTTCATGCAAGTTCATGCGTTACATTATAAATTGGACTTTGAAATGCTCAGGTATTAGGTCAGTATATTTGGCTGCTGCCTAAACATGATGTGTGTGCCTGAGTTTTTGATGAGAAGTTTGTCTGTTGCCTCTTCTAATGCACATTTTACATTTGGCTCTTTAAGGTACAGTAGAAGAGTAAGCCCAGGCCCTGTCACTGTTGAAGTCCAAAGTATGGCTCAAAACTGCTGAAGCTGAGCGTCAGATGATTAAAGTGGGTGCTAACTGCAATCTTGTGCAATATATGATCAGCCCAGCTGGAATACATGATCAGCCCTAGCTGGAAGCTACAATGACCTACAATAGCAAGGGACAGTCATGATATTTCAGGCATCTGAATTCTTTTACCAAAAGTTCTAGGTTGTTCTTGTCTACCAAAACATCTCTAAGTAGAAAGAGAAGTTAACCAGTAACTTCATTCTGTTCTATAAGTTTAGAGATAAAACATGTACTTGGAATGTTGGTAACATTTATGAAAACCAAAGTCTAAAAAGTAGTTTAAAAAGCTAATCGCTGCTTATTCCTGCTACTCCTTTCAGGAATGCTTTTCATAGTACTGTCATTTGGGTAGAGAGTGAATCCAGTCTGCATCCTTTTCATCAAGGTAACCACTAGGAAACTGCTTTGATAAGGCATAGCATGAGTCTAATTCTCACAGTATACCTAGTCTTCTGTAAGCTGCCATGGTTTATAGGCAACATCTTAATTTGACCTAAAAATGGGAATGTTTGTAGCAAGTGTTGTGTCACAACTTATATTTCAAATAAGAATCAAGTAGCTGACACTTAAGAACCACAGAAAAAAAATTAAATGGGAATAACAAACCAAGATTTTGGCCTTCCACAGCCCAGAGTACACTGCGATTTATTACATCAATTGATTGAGCATAGTAACACAAGCAAGGTGAATAGTGCAAAGCCCTTTTCAAGTCTATTTATGTGACTATTAAGTGAATCTATCTTAGACATTGTAACATTGCTTCACCAAGTTCTCCGCCACTGACCGTGTTTTTACGAGTCAATGTTCTCAGGAAAAAAAAATAATAACCCTATATAATTTAGTACCTATGGAAAACTTAAATTTGTTTCTAGTCAGAAGTTCCTGCAGGAATCTACTAAGACCCATGCTTATCTAATTATGGAACAGGCACCTGCTTATGAAAAGTGATGCCTAGTTTGAAAAATGCCCTACGACCATCTGTGGTGAGTAACTTTTCAAGTTCACATAAAGTATGGAAGTCAGAAACTAAAGGATTTGTCAGTTCTGATGCCATCTGGGTCACTTTAAACAGGGATGTGCTATTCATTGACTTGTTTGTAGCGTGCAGTAAGAGCAGAGAGATTTAACCTAGAGAAAAAGGTGACCACTAGTGATTTTGCTTAGGCAAAATAGAAATAAATACAGATTTTTTTTTTATTAGCAGAATGACATGCTTTTAAATATGAGAAATATGTAGAAACTCAATCAGTTATTTGTTTCTGTCTTCTTTTGCCATTACTACAGTATGGGATCTGTGAACGGTTCTTTAGTGTAATGTTTTAGAATTACTAAACCATTGCTATTCTCTCCATTGTTAATAGCTTTGTTATGTTTTTGGTTCCTCCAGTTCCTGGACTCAGTAGCCCATTGGGCATTGTTTAATGGGTGAAAATGGGGAAGCAGACATAACGATGTTCTGTTTAATGTGAGTCTCAAATCTGAGACTCTTATATAATTTTTTGGCATGTAGAAATTTTCTACAACAAAATTTAGAATTCAATAATACAGAAGCACGCCACAGTCCCAACAATTTAAACCACACTAAAAAACTTCCAATTACTGTGGCAATTTCATTTAATTTTACATCTTTATATGATGAAGCTATTATGCCCAGCAGTGGCTTTGTATGCCTGGGAAATACTTTTGGTAGTAGTAGAGGAGTTAGTAGTAAGGAAGTAAAAGTATTAGCAGAGGAAGACCAAATTCAGAAACAATTCCAAGTTAGATATTTTAAGCATCTGTCCCTGCTAGCATTGTGCATTCTTCAGCACCTGGACTCTCTCTTTAGACAAACAGGAAACACCATAAATGTAAGGAAAGTAATTGAAGTACAGTTTTCCTTTAGAAGGATGTTGAGACAGTGACATGTGAATCTTGTAGTGGATTTACAAAACCCTGGTAGGTGTTCAAATCAATCTTCCAATTGCAATGTGGCTTCCAAGGCCTCAGAAAGAACCTAGTAAAACATGAAAGGACTGTTACTACCATTTTTGCAGAATTTCCTAATTATATGTCATTAGAATAGAGAAGTCCTAGGTGTCTTTGAAAGAGTGAGAGTAAAATTCTGGTGGTTTTTTTTTTTGTGTGGAAAAGACCTTTAACCACAGTGTATTTAGCCCTGCTACTTGTTAACGTAAGCTGATGTTGATTTATGCACAATTTCTACCAGATACACAAAACATCTTCATTCTGTAAACGTTTTGAGCAACAAACAGTTTTGTTTTCTTTATTATTGCTATGCTACATAAGTATTATGAAAAACACTGTCAGTAATAAAATGTTAAAAGCTTACCATAATCATTAGGTTCTATACACTTACTATCAAATAGAAGAAGTGCTGCATGTTCATCACCATCTGCTTTTCCAAATGTAGTAATGCTCTGTAATGCACAGTGCTGAATCCAGTCAGTGTGTTGAAAAGATACTATTGCTCGTCTTGTAAAGAATCACAGATTGGAAGGAACATTTTCAATTCAATTATGGGTTCTAACTTGAATTACTTTAAGGATATTTCCTGGTAATTTACGGAGTCGTTAGCAGACAAATATTTTTATACATTATTACTTTTCATTTGACAATAAACAGAGGAAGCAAGCCCAATATGTTCCAATTTTTCCATGCATATAAGCCAGCTGGTAAATACCAGCTTATGATTTATTATTAAATATTACTCCCAGAATAGCTGCTTACCCATGAGTTCAGCAACAGTTAACCTGTAATATCACTTGCAGAATGAGAAATACTTTCACGTGGATGGTTAGTTTGTAATCCTGTAAGAGAGTGCATCTTTGGGGACCAGCATTTTCAGATGTGACAGCTCAGTGATGTCAGCACAGTTCCTCTGTCACTAGGTAGAAAAAGAAACAGCAAAATTTCTGCTCTACTGCTTATCTGTCCTAGCTTTATTTGATCAGTGAATTATGAAGTTGCACTGTATGTTTCCTGCCTTGTTGGAAGACAACTAAAGTGCAAGCTTATTACTCTTCATTCAGACTTCATTCCTTTAGAAGGAATTAGTCAGAACGGCCAGGGGAAAAAGAACATGCTTTATGTGAGCAATAATAGGAATGGGTTTATGTGAAGTTACACTCTGAGGCCCTTCTCTGTTTCTAGCTGGAGCCTGTTCTATCAGAAACTTAATGGCATTTGGATCTCCCATAACCCATATGGTTTCTCATACTTTTTCACTGGTGTCTAGACTGATGTTTCTCCTTGTATGTTCTGTAGTTTTGTTGTCCTTGTTGTGAAGTAGGATTCTTGAACAGAAAAGCAGGTTCCTGTGGAAGAACACAGAATCTGGAATCTATAATTTTGATAGGGTAATACTTGCAGAATCTGGACGAATTGTTTCTGTGATGGGTTGGTTGGCTAAATAGTGAATATGAGTAGATTTCCATCTTTCTCTTCTTTCATTTTTATACCTTTCAACATTCATGCTTTCTTTAAAATTTTTTCTTCTTTTTTATCTTACTCCTTCTATTTTTCTGATAGCATCTACTCTTTGATATTAAGTTTACCCTTGAGCTGAATCATGTGTGATGGAGAAGTAACTAAGGGCAAAGTGCTCTCTAGATTATCTGAGCTAAAAGCTGATAAAACTGGGTGCTGGCAACATCTTTTCTAAAAAAGTGTTGTTGAGAAAATCAAAGAACCTTCAGTAGCAGTCCTTTATAAATGAGGTGTTTAAAAAATGAAATGATGAAAACCAATCAATAAACAACAAAAAAACCCAAACCTCAAATGAAAAAATCACAACCATTTAAAACACTTTCAATATTTTTCCCACACCTTTATTAACAATAAAAAGATTATTGAGGCAATTTGCAGGAACACTGCAAACAGATAATGGAATATCTTCCCACTGTTTAGACATCACTGAATAATAGACCAGTAAAGTGTCCTGTCTTGCCAGAAGTCTTTCTACATTCCTTTTGTATGTCTAGTTCCATAATCTGTATGCATGTGTACTGGCATTTAAACAGAAAACTCTGTTACAAAGACTAGGGATTTCAACTGTTTTGGATTTGATTTTGCTGCTGTAGTGTTCTCCATTAGCTTTTGTGTGACATTTGTCCTTTCCTCTTTATGGTTGTTAGCTTTTGTTGTTTAATGCCACTAGAGATTTAAAATTATTCTTAAAAATCTTCTTTATTAGGCTCTGTAATATTATCTTGGGCAGTAGTCACCATCTGCAACAGTAGTCACGTTTGTTTTACTGCAAATAATTGAAGATCTCCATATGTACTGTGTTTGCTCCCAACTGGTTCTGTGTATTACTACATTACATCTATTAGTTGAATCCATATTTACAGACCACTGTGTTAAGCAGTTGTGTCTATAGAATAATTTCTTCCATTAAGTTCACTTATTAATATTTTATGCAGTATTACCATTTTGTTAGAGCAATAATGCTGTTTTTAAGGGTATATATTGGTTTGCCTTTCACTAGAAATATTCACAAACATGTTATCATTAAGGAAGAAGAAACTACTAAAAGATTGGGACCATGTTAGGAAAGAATAAGCAGTAGATAGAGATATTTGGAAAGCTCTCAAGTGTTGATTTCCAAACCGAGAACTAGAACTGTTAGTGACAAGTCATGTAACTCCTAGCAGCCTGTGAATAGCCATATTGATATTTACTGCACTGCCAGTTTCATGGAAGAACAACACACATATGAAATGGTGCTGATGCATTTCTGGGTTTATGCCACCATTTATTGTTGATCTAGGGGAATTTTTCTGGAGTTGATATAATAGAATTTCATAAAAAAATCAAGGCCAGAGTTGTTATGGTGCTTCTTGCCCTTTTAAAACAAAATGATCTGTGTATCTCTCCTGATTCATAGATTCGTAGAATGGTTCATGTTGCAAGGGACATCAAAGATCATCTAGTTCCAACCCCCCTGCCATGAGCAGGGATACCCTCCACTAGACCAGATTGCTCAAGACTCCATCCAATCTCGCTTCCAGGGAGGGAGCATCCAAAACCTCTCTGGGCAACCTATTTCAGTGTCTCACCATCCTCATCATGAAGAACTCTCTTCTGACTTCCAGTCTAAACCTCCCCTCTTCCAGACTGAAACCATTACCCTTGGTCCTACCACTACAACCGCTTGTAAACAGCCTCTCCCCAGCTTTCCTGTAGCCCCCTTCAGGTACTGGAAGGTCTGCTATAAGGTCTGCTCTCAGTCTCCTTCAGGCTGAACAGCCTCAACAATCTCAGTCTGTCCTCATAGCAGAGGAGCTCCAGCCCTCCAATTGTCCTTGTTGCCCTTCTCTGGACATGCTCCAACAGTTCAATATCCTTCCTGTTTTGGGGACTCCAGGACTGGATGCAGTACTCCAGATGAGGTCTCATAAAAGCAGAATAGAGGGGGAGGATCACCTCCTTCAACCTGCTGGTCACACTTCTCATGATGCAGCCCAGAGTACAGTTCAGTTGGCTTTCTGGACTGCAAGCCAACATTGCTGGCTCCTGTTGAGTTTTTTCGTTTACCAACACCCTCAAATCCTTGTCCTCAAGGCTGCTCTCAATCTGTTCACCCAGCCTGTGTATGTGCCTGGGATTGCCTTGACTCAGGTGCAGGACCTTGCATTTGGCCTTGTTGAATCTCATGAGGGTGGCACTGGCCCACTTCTCCAGCCTGTGCAGATCCCTCTGGATGGCCTCCCTTCCCTCCAGCCTGTCCACCACACCACACGGCTCGGTGTCATCGGCAAACTTGCTGAGGGGGCACTCAATGCCACTGTCCGTATCACTGACAAAGATGTTAAACAGGACTGGTCCCAGTACTGACCCCTGAGGAACACCACTCATCACTGCTCTCCATTTGGCCTTTGAGCCGTTGACCACAACTCTCTGAGTGCAATCATCCAGCCAGTTCATTATCCACCAAGTGGTCCATCCATCAAGTCCATGTTTTTCCAGTCAGGTTACCAGGATGTTGGGTGGGACAGTGTCAAACACTTTACACCAGTGCAGGTAGATGATGTTGGTTGCTCTTCCCTTGTCCGCTTGTGCTGTAACACCATCATAAAAGGCCATCAGATTAGTGAGGCAGGATTTGCCCCTGATGAAGCCTTGTTAGTTACCAGTCACTTCTTCATTTTCCA
>VZRI01006343.1:402436-415163 GCA_013397515.1 Upupa epops | reverse complement strand
ATGCTGGCCTCTTGGCATTCTTGCCTACCTTCTTCTTTCTTGGAATGCACTGCTCCTGGGCTTGGAGGAGTTGTTTCCTGAATAATGACCAGCTCTCTTGAGCTCCTCTTCCCTCCAGGGCTTCATCCCATGATACTCTGCCAAGTAGGTCCCTGAGTAGGATGAAGTAATCTCTCCTCAATTCCAGGGTTGCAAGCTTACTATGCATCCTCTTAGGTACCCTTACAATCTTAAATTCAATCATTTTGCTACAGCTGAGACTGCCCTTGAGCTTCACTTCACTCACCAGCCCTGACTTTTTGGTGATGACAAGGTCCAGGACAGCACTTTTTCTTGTAGGTTCCTCTATCACTTGGATGAGAAAGTTATCTTCAACACACTCCAGGAACGTCCTAGATTGCTGGTGCCGTGCTGTGTTGTCCTTCCAACAGATATCTGGGTGGTTGAAATCCCCCATGAGAACCAGGGTTTGTGAACTTGAAACTGCTCTTATCTGTTTATAAAGGGCTTCATCCTCCAGATCATTTTGGTCAGGTGGCCTTTAGTGAACCCCCACAGTGATATTTCCTTTCCTTAGTTTTCCTTTGATCCTCACCCATAAGCTCTCTATTTGTTATTTTTCCCTCCCCAGGAGGAGGTCCTTGCATTCAAGGTGGTCTTTGGTGTGGAGGGCAATACCCCCTCCATTTCTGCCTTGCCTGTCTTTCCTAGAGTCTATACCCATTTATCGCTACATTTGAGTTGTAGGAACCATCCCACCACGTTTCAGTGATACCAATGACATAACTCTGCAGACATGCACAGACCTGCAGCTGTTCCTGCTTGTTCCCAATGCTCCATGCATTAGTATAAAGACAGGTAAGACTGGCCCCTAAAGATTACTGATTGGAGTTCTGTTGTCCTTCATTTTAGGTATTCTCTTCCTGGCCTGTAGTTTATTTCCACACTCAGGGTATCTATTGGTATAATTTGCCATTATGTGGAAAGGATTGTGGATCCCTCCCCCCAACAAACCTAGTTTAAAGCCTTCCTGACTAGATTGGAAAGACATAGTTTCCCTTTCAGTACCAGTCTCTCATCCTTGGGATAACAGGAAGTCTCTGTTGATTGGTCTCTTCTATCTTGAAGTTCTTTGCTTCTTTCTCCAATCCTCATGTATTGGCTCCTTCTATCTTGCAGCTGCCTGCTCCCTTCTCCAGCCCCCATTATCTTTCCAGTGTGCTTCTTCCTCACATCAATTTTGACTATGAGTTTCAAGTTTAACTACTAAGCTATAGGTGATAGTTCACTATCCCCCTTATTTCATCCTCACTAGATTGGAAAGTTTGTGGCCAAAAACACTGTTTCTCTGATAGATGTAACCCATCAGCCCCTAGAACATCAGGTTTCTCAAAGGCATTCCCATAATTTAAATAGCCAAAGTCCTGTCCACAGCAGAACTCCCTCAACCACTTATTGATTTTCCTTATTCTATTGGTCCTCTCAAACCCCTTCCCTTTAACTGGGATTTCTGATAAGACACCCTGTGCTCCTGAGTCCTTCACTGCTGCTCCCAGTACCTTGTAATCCCTCTTGAAATTCTTTAGGTTATTCACTGCTGTATCGGTGCTGCCCACATACAACAGCAGCAATGGGTACTAATCAGTGGGGCATACAAGATCTGGTAACCTTTCTGTGACACCTCTGATGCAGGCCTCCGGTGAGCAGCATATCTCTCTAGACAGTGGGTAAGGGCAGCTAATGGGCACCTCAGTGCCTCTCAGAATAGTGTCACTCACCACTGTCACCCATCGCTTTTTCTTGATTGCACTGGTTGTTATACAACAGGGAACTGGTTTGGATGCCTTTCCCATGACAGAGGACTTGCCAGTCACAGGCTCATTTCCATCCTGTCAGAGCTGTGAATTGGTTCTGCAGGGGCACCTCAGGCTTTGAGGATGAACTCTCAATTTAGATTTTCCCTTCAAAAGTTGCCATTCCTCACTATTGCTACCTGTCCCTTTTTTTGGGGGTGCTGATGAGGAAGTTGGTGATTTTTTTGTCTATAAGCTACATGTTTGATGCTGATTGCCCTCGAAATCAGCTATCTATCTCCATTTCTACTTCCCTGATGCTTTGCAGTGTTTTGACAGTCTTCTGCAGTTCAGCAACCTGCTGCAGAAGATTCTCTACTTGGGCACACCTCTTTCAGGCCAGCATGGTCCCAGCCTCATCCTGCATTTTTTGCGGATCAAGGTTGAGGTCTGCACAACACAAGACCTCTGAGTGGGAAACTCAGATGGAAATTTCGCAGGCAACAAATGAACCTAAAAACCAAAACATTCTTGCTCTTCTGGCTTTCTTAAAACTCCTGAAAGAGTTCATATACATTACTTATGTCACTACAAATAGCAAGCATCATTCTCATATATATGAGCAGATTTGATACTGTCATGGGGTAATCCTTGAGCCCTTGTCATCACATGACCCATGGGAGAACCACTAATATCCTTCCCCACAGCACCATAAACGGCATGTGAGAGTGTGGAATGGCTGCTTCTTTTTTTTTCTTCTTTTCTCCTATTTCCCTTCTTCCTTGCTCCATAAAATTTACCATTGTTTGAAAAAGGGTGAGTGTTTGGGAAAAGCCTTTCCATTTGTTTTCTTCAGTGTGGGAAGTTGCAGAGGGTTCATTAGATGTTCTCATAGTGTAGCTATTATGCCTGCAGTGTGGGGTGGGGTCTTGAGTTCATGTTGCCATCTGTTTGCAGGGTTTTTTCAATCACCTTTCTTTTAACCATTTCTTATTCTCTGTTGATAAAACTTGGTTATTTTTCTCAACTATAACATTTTTCCTTGGTTTTGTGTTTTGAAGACCATATGAAATCAAAACAAGGACAGATACCCCCTCCTTAACAGTTTGAGAAGTGATATCTGTGCAGTAAAACACCTTTTCTGTGGTGGACCCAAGCCTCATTCCATATGAGAACAGTCATTAACCCTCACAGAAAACACTAGTTACTGCTACACGTGGGGAGCTTTCAGCAAAGGTGATGCAGTGAGCCTGCCTAGCATCCCACTTGAAGGAAGTTAGAGCTACACTTTGCAGTTAAAACCTCTATACTTCTTTAAGTTTTAGAGTCAATACTGAAGAAACGTAACTTGTATAAAGCATTATAGGACAAGTGGCTTATCAAATATATCATGAATAATGCACTTGGCATGACTGAATATCTGTAATGGTACTCCTTACTTTTTAAAAATACATTTTTGAAACTGTAGTAATAAACATAAAAGACCTCCTTCACCACAGTGATAAAGATTACACTGCTGCAATATATATTTGTGACATAAGCTGTATTTTTCCATTCAGATTTATAAGTGTGAATAAAATTGCTCTTCTGAAAATCAAGTAATACAGACACATTATTATCACAGCAGAAGGTGTTATTAATCTACATACTTTATCTCCACTTGCATGGACTCTATTTATTACCTGTGAAAGAAATATGACCTTAGGTTTCTCTAAGCAAGCCAGCTAGTAACTGTCTTATGATGAGAAGTTTTGTGTTTAGCATCTCTTTTCAAGAGATGCTGTGATATCTTGATGCACTTTTGAAGGGAGTTCACTTTGCGTACAGAAGTAGAGGTGCACATCAATACATCTTTTTGTATTTTTAATTTTAAACCTTCATTGTGGATTTGTAAGAAACAAACAAAATGTAACAAAGGAAGTCCTTGTGTGGGCCTAGATTTTAGGCATCCCTTGCAGAAACTAAACTTTTTGGCTTTGTGAATTTGTGTTGCATTGAATCATCAATCTTGTACCTCTCTGTAATTCAACATGAGAAATTATTATTCACAGGAGCAGAAAATGTTAGGGATTGGAAGGGACCTCAGACGATCATCTAGTCCAAACCCCCTGCCAGGGCAGAATCACCCAGATCGTCACATATGAACATGTCCAGGCAGGTTTTAAACATCTCCAGAGAAGGAGACTCCACAACCTCTCTGGGAAGCCTGTTCCAGTGCTCTGTCACCCTCACTGGGAAGATATTTCTTCTTGCATTTATGTGGAACCCCCTATGTACCAGCTTATGCCCATTGCCCCTTGTCCTGTCATTGAAGGACACTGAGAAGAGCCTGGCTTCCTCCTCCTGAGAGCTGCCCTTTACATATTTGTAAACATTAATGAGGTCAGCCCTCAGTCTCCTTTTTTTCCAAGCTAAAGAGACCCAGCTCCTTCAGCCTTTCCTCATCAGGGAGATGCTCCACTCTATCATCTTTGTGGCTCTGCCCTGAACTCTCTCAAGCAGTTCTGTGTCCTTCTTGAACTGAGAGACTCAGTACTGAACGCAATATTCTAGATGCGGCCTCATCAGGGCAGTGTTGAGGGGAAGGAGAACTTCTCTCGATTTACTAGCCACGCACCTTCTAATTCACTCCAGAATGCCATCGGCCTTCTTGGCCACGAGGCCACATTGCTGGCTCATGATCATCCTGCAGTCCACCAGAAACCCCAGGTCCTTTTGTCCTACTGTGCTCTTCAGGTCAGTCCCCAAAGTGTATTGGTACCTGAGATTCTTGCCCAGATGCATGACTCTAAACTTGCCTTTGTTGATCTTTATTAAATTCCTCCCTCCCCAGCTCTCCAGCCTGTATTCATACTGTCCAGTCATGTCTTTTGTCAGTATGAGGCCAGTAACACTGCATCCCTCTTTCACTGTTTACTGCCATAATATTGGCAGCATATGGCAAACTTATTTAGTATTTTTTGCCAAAAAAAGAGAAAGTCTCCCTCACAAAAGAAACTTAAACACCTCCCAAACAAGGCCTTTCAATAGTGATGAAGTAAACAAGTGTTCAGATGTTGTGTCCCTAAGACAGCATATTAGCTGTCATGCTCATGCCAGGAAATACAATGACAGTTTATTTAAGAGCTCATACAAACAACAATGAAATCATAATGGAGATCTATGTTACTGCAGGATTAGTGTCCTAGAGTGAATGCATTCACAGTCTTTTAAGGTTGTAGGTTAAAGGAAATGGAGCAGATTCTATCTTGATTCCACAAAATTACTTTAGAAAAGATTTAAAACTCAATTTACCTTTTTTATACTATGGATTTATGATTTTTTTCAATGCTATCTAGATTTTATTTCCTTCTTCCTTCCTTTATGGGGTGTGGTTGCTGTGGTGGTAAGAGTAAAAGCCATTGTACTTGAACTGCACTCTTACTGCAGTGAGATTTGTGTGCAGGCTGGCAGGGATGCAGCTGTTCACAATTATTTATTGCAGTCTAATGACAAAATTTATCCATAGATAGATTTTGCTAAGCATGAAATACACAGGATCAAAATATTCACAAACAAGCCCCTAATGGCTTACTTTGAAGTCAATTTTTTTGTTTTAGTCTTATGTGGTATAATTTGCCTAGAGAAGTAATTCTACATCTATTCTCAAAATAAGGTAACATTTACTATTAATAAATAGTTTCCCTATTATCATGACATTCTGATTAAATAGGTTACAAACCTTGTTAAGATACGGTTTTACCTGATAACAACACATGCTTTTAAATGACTTTTTTTTGATCCAGGTTTCTCTAAATTAAAAAGAACAAAGAGTATCAGATAAAAATTAAATTTCACAGAAATGTATATTCCATAGTCTTCTTTGAAATGCAAATATGTTACAAAGCATATTTCCTATGTGTTCTCAACTTATGGTTGAATTTTCGAAAGATTGCCCGTCATCGTCTTCAATTGAAAGTTGATTTATAGATAACCTCTGTGTCTTTCGTATCGTAATTGATAAATTTAATGCTTTCATTAAGATGAATGAAGCCTCTCTAAAAACCATAACAGTGCCAGATGGTATGTAAGAGGAAATCATAGTGCTTTTGACTTATAATTTTACATAGACACAATATGAATTAGTAGCAAAAAGAAAAAAAAATAATCGAATTTGCCTTTCTCCTTCTCTAGCAAACCTTCTATTTGCTGCATGGGTCTGAGGAGTGAATTAAAATAGTTTGTACTCTCTTACTTTTCTCCAGGAAATTCAGTGATATCAGTGGTAATACTTTTCTCTCTAGTTTAGCAAGCCTTTAAGAAACTTCACTAGTTTTATTTTAACCCACCCTCACTGTAATATATGGGATTCCTACTATAACCTGAGGGTTATCCGCATCATGATTTGTGACTTTAGTCTTCTGGTCTACCTTTGTATGCGTGTTGGAAATAACACGTAGTGGACAACCCATCTTAGTTTTAGCACCTACTTCTGATGCTTGTCACAGAAGGTCGGAGGAACACAAATGTATTTGTAGTCTCTGGAGAGGTAACAGTGTCTGATCAGTGAGTACTCTGCAGCTGTAAGTGAAAATCCACAAGAAAGTAAGATTGATTTGACATTTCTAGCTACATCTAGAAGAGTCAGCCAGGGAATTTATATTGTAGAAGAGAGGCTGTAGGATTGTAAAATTGGTGCTAGAAAGGAAAATAATATCATCAACAGATAGTTTACAGTATGTTACATACATGCTAACCCAGCTGAACATATTTCCAACTCCAGAATTCCTGTCGAAGGAGAAATAAGGTGTCACATGGCAAATACCGTTGTTCGATCCATACCTGGTACAGTGCTTTAAATGTCCAAATCCTTATCTTACTTTTTTTTTTGGAAATGCTACCCACCCATTAGTTTAGCTTTTATCCTCTGATTGCTTCCAGTAAGACTTCTCAGCTTGTCCAAATAGCTAATGTTAACAAAGTGATACAGCTGGTCAGTACCAGACTACTTTCTAATCCATTTGCATCTATATATGTAAACAAATTAATAATCCTACTTGTACATGAAAAATCCTGCTTTCTGCCACTCACAGTCAGATGCATGCTCTTCCTCTTTGCAGATACCATCAAATCATTGTAATTCACCAGAATTCTAAAATATGTTACTCAGTTTTTCCCGATAGAACATGAGACCATTTATCCCTCTGTAGTGTCAGTTCTGTCTTTATCAAATCTTGATTTCCTAGAAACTGTGGTATGAAAATGAGGACTCCATTTCTTGTTAATTCCCCAGCAACTTCCCCAATAATCTGATCTATTTGAAGGTTTGGAAAATGGCAAAATACTCACAGGCTTTTATTTTAGTAGCTTAAAACAGCGTTTACTTCTCAGCCTGCAACTTCACATTGATTAAATGGTAGATTTTCTAGATTAAATCCTGACCACTAAAGCACTTTTGTTCTCTCTCATACTGTTGGGAGATGTATTGATTTAAGTGAAGAAGTTCTTACTAGAGTTTTTCAGTTGTACGTAAGACTTTTCCTCCTTAAACTATTTGCTTTATTCATTTTTATCGTCCTCTGGGCTGTGACTGTTTTTTTTTTTCCCAGAGGTTATGAGCTACAACAAAGGCTCAACTACTCTTCAACAATCTACTCCTGATTAGCTTGACTTTAACTTACTTTTAACAGTAGATCAATTTCACCTACCTTACATACGGGATTTCCCTGGAGATGCATACAAATTAGTTACAAGAGTATGAATGTAATTTCATTTAAAGGAAGCAGGTAATTCTAACAATGGCAGCTTTGTGTCATATGTTCTGGGAAGCTCTGTATGACTGAGACTTTTGTTGTTTTTTTCTGTCAGCTATTTCTGAAAATTAATAAAGAAAAAGATACAAATTAATGATATCTAAAGATGGTATCATACCAATGCAAAATTATCCATTCTTGTTCTCCTTTCTTCTGTGGCAGCAGTAGCAGAGGCATAGTAAAAAAAAGAAGTGTTTTTATATATGCCCAAACAGTGGAGCTGTTCATAAGTTTTTTGTTCTTCATCAAAAATGCAACGTGCATGTTTTGAAATGAGAAGGTAGGATCTGTGGCAGCAGTCAATAACTTACAGAAAAATGCAGATGCTGTTTGCTAAACATTCTGCACAACATTTGAAATCATACTAATTCTGAGACTTCACATTTTGCTTCTCATTATACAAATTTTTAACCATTTGTAGTTAAGCAAGGTTGCCAACTACAATGATAAACAGTAGCATATGGGTGCATGCATATACAGACAACACCCATGCGTTAAATATGCAGAAAAATAGTTCCTGTCACTTCCATTACACTAACATTGCAGAAATGATCTTTTGAGGTCCCTTCCAACCCACAACATTCTGTGATTCTGAGAGATCCTGAAACTTGCAATGTTGCCATGAGTGTTTACAGTTTTACTGAAATGAGCAGAAGTGTGCATTGTTTCTTCTTCATGTTCCAAACAAGTCAAAATATGACAATTTCAATTATCATTACTAGAGCACTAACTTTTCTTGCAAACGTGCATCAGAACATCTGTCCAGTTTAATTTCAGAGTGCAAAAACGTTTCTTTAAAATCTAGTCACCTTCTCCCCCCAAGCTGCAAAGAAAACAGCTTTTTCCTGTTATTTATGAAAAATATGAAAAAGACTCTAATGAAACACAGCAGTTGAAGGCAATTGGCTCTGACAGCTGCAAACCTACTGAAGAAATAAACTTGTACATTTTTGTGTAATGCTTTATGTTCTTAAAATTCCCATTACTAAAAGACCCCTGCCACTGGACAGCCCTACAACCCTACACAGCCAACTCCATGCTGGGATAACTCTGTGGGATCCCATTCTTGTTGTGTCTTGTGGTTTTTTTTTTCTTTTTGGGCGGGTGGTGGTGGGGGATGAGATATTTTTTTAAAGATTGAAAGACTTAAGGGCATGGTGTTCCATCATCACAGTGTCCTCAGCTCTGGACACGTTGGGAACACAGCAAGCCTGCAGTCCGTGCTGCTCCAGCTCTTCTTCCCCATCTGCACAATGTGCACAGCAGTACCAGCATGAGTGGTAGCTACAGTGCCAGGGTGGGAGGCAGTGGGGCAGCTGTCTGTTCCCCAACTTCCTGAACAGAACCCTCCTGTATTTCTACCAACCTGCCTTTCATCCTGCCTGTGCACTAGCTGGCTACACTTTTGCCAAATATTTTCATATTTCACATTTGATTTAGTTGCCTTTATCGCATCATTCATTTAAATGCTATTTTATAATGCATCACTGCAAGCAGTTGCAGAGCAAAGTGGACACCTGTGATGGACATGTACAGTAAAAGCATGTGATTAGTCAGGTAGTGCCTGTTACAAGTTGGACCTTATTTCTTACACTTTAACTCCCTTATATGTACAAAGTTTCCTTGCAAATCATACTGTTGGATGCTTCTTGTGAGATGGCTGTGACAGTATGAAGCAGACAGGTAAAAGGTAAAATATTACTTTCTGGATTCAACAGACTCAGTGAAGGTGATGGTTAAAATTTTGCCTTAGAATTGTTTCAAAGAAACATTTAGGTCAAAAAAGACCTTTAAGATTATCAAGTACAACCATTAGCCAAAGTGTATCAAGCTCTCTGCTAATCCATGTTCCTAAGCTACTATTCAACTTACAAACACATCCAGCAATGGAGAGTCAGCCCCTCCCTGGCTTTGTGAACAGCTGGGGATGTCTGGTGGAATCTGCCTACCTGCATAGAATTGTCCCATAGAGAGTTGTTCTGTTTTCTCCCAGATTAAATCACCAAAGAAGATAAGCATGAGATGAGACACTGGGTTGGAGTGGCTGATGGATAGACACCGAACCTTTTTTTTTAGGTCCAGGAAGGGTTGGAAGTCAAGTGAGAAAAAATTTATCTTAATCTGTCAGCATGAATTTAAATTAATGCAGTCTGCTGAATGCAGTGTGATGTTTTCTGTGGATATGTGAAGTGTGTTTGTGGCCTCATTAGGGAATTTGTGGAAAAATGCTTTGTCTAAAAAACTTAACTACTGTAGATTTTCCAATGCTAAATTGGTCTCTAAAGAAAATCTTTATATAAATAAATAAAGGTGAATATAACAGACAATACAGAACCTTCATATAGCCCAGCAATATCTTGAACACAATCATCACTATGATACATAGGCAAAAGCACAAGTGTATTTATGTTCTCCTACACTACTTTTTCAGCCCCAGTGTGTCTGAGATTTCACTGACCCTGAAATGGTATGATTTGAGACTGTATTTTTTGTATCTAAATTTTCTCAATTGGACTTGAAGTCAAGTGAAAATTAGCTCCTTCAGCATTCTGCAGCAGAATATTTCAAGCCTTAAATATGTTTGACTGGAAGAATTATTTCCGTTTTCTTTTCTAATTTTTTTTTTTGTTCCTTTTATAGTTGCCTAGCCTGCTATGGCATTTCATTTATCCCCTATGGCATCACGTTTATCCTCCAGTCCTCTCATACAGAGGCAGATTTGATTGTGAGGTTGCATACTGTGGTTACAGTTTATTTTCTATCAAATTACCTTGGATTGTTGGGTAAATACCATCTGGTTGTGGCAACTTTTTACTGTTCTTTTGTTCTGTGAGATCTTCATATTAAGATATCTATTTAATACAGATCTTTCTATGTGATGCCTTGAAATAGTGTTTTTGGTATGACTGCCTTCCTAGGTCTTCATCATGGACTTGAATTTGTTTTTCATAGACATTTGCATATATTTCAATCATCAAATCACTCTGCATAATCTCTGTCAATTTTCATAATGTATTTTCTTAAAGTCTGATCTTTAGTTTCATGTCTGCTCCAAACTCTTGGTTTATTTTATTGTGATTTTTAACTATTATTTGGAAAATTTGTTTCCTTTATGGAGAAGACTTCAGTTTTTCACAGTTTTTCTTACTTCAGAAAACCCCTTTCATGTACAATGGTGATTAATAGGGTCATTTACTTTTGCCTCCTCCATTTTTTTTTCCTGAGTAGTTTATATGTTTGCATTGTGACCTCCTGGCACACATTTTTCAGACACCTCCTGATAGCCTTCTGATACCTGCAAATGAGAAGTAAAAGAAAAGACTGCAAGCACATTCATATTACAAATATTACTATTTTTTTCAGTGACACATTTGATTAATGCAGAAACTTCGGTTCAGCTTCATAGAATCATGTCATTGCTTAGGTTGGAAAGGATCTTAAAGACTGTCTAGTTCTAACACCCCTGCTATGTGCAGTGTCTTAACTTTCATCTTGATGATACAATCATGTCTATCAAACTCATGTTATTGCTTATTTGGACATAAAAATGTGTATGCCAAGGCTGGAATTGTCAAGGAAAGCATTAAGAGCAATGTGTGCCCTAATTCCTAATGTATCCAATTATAGCAACTTCAAAGGTGAGAAGCCCATCAGAATACACAAAAGACTTGGAAAAGTTCGATTTTTTCTATTTTCTTGATAGTTTAACTCAAGAAATTGCACAGCAGTACTATACAACTTCATATGTAACCACTGTGAAAATTCCAGACAGCCTCTTACTTTTTTGACTATCACTTAAGGTAAAGTGGGTAACTACATCTATTCTTTCGTGTGTCTCCTTTTATAAAGAAGGTATTTAAAATTATTACAGAATGTTTCTTATTTCACCTCTTTTTGGACCCAAATCTTACAGAAGGCATTGATTTCTGAGGATATTTCAAATGATTACTAAGGGATACCAGTAGGAACAGCTTCCCTGGGACATAGGTATACAAGGGCAATAATTAAAAACCAATGGAATGACATCTAGACCTGACTGCCTAGGTAACAACGATCTGAAAGCATAAGAGAACAGAATCGGTTCAACCATTGCCAGCACTGTGTGTTTTAGGTAAGGTGCTTAAACCCAGAGTTACAAAGGAAGCTTGAGGTCTTGTGGGTGGTTTCTTCATGTTTATTCCAGGAATAGTTGTGCAGGGAGTAAGGAGTCAGACTCTTAGTTAATATCAGGCCAATGGCCTTGTAAACAAATGGAGGTAGGAGATAAATTAACAGAAACTCTGCATATGACAGCTCACAGCAGTGTAAAGTACAGGAAAGATAAAGTTGTAACTGGAATCTTCTTTCAAAAAATCACTTTATCCAGCTAATTATCAACACCTTGCAAACTTTACTACAGTGTGTCATTATGTGTACCTCATCACAGGTTCTCAACGGGAGAAAAAGGAAGTGCCCACAGCTCATTATGGCTTCATCCTATATGATTATTGCACCAATAATGCTTTAGCTTCTTCCAGTCACAGAATAGCAGAATAAACATGATTGGAAAGGACCTACTAGATCACTGAGTCCAGCCATCCTGACACTCACAAATATCTGTGTGATACTTAAATACCTGATCTATGGAAAAACACAAATTAATCCCCTCCATGCTGCCACTATAGCAGGTCACAGAGTCATAGAATGGTAGGGGTTGGAAGGGACCCCAGCAGACTATGCTGCCATTCAATGAGACCTGGACAGGCTGGAGAGCTGGGCAGAGAGAAATTGAATGAGGTACAACAAGGGTAAGTGTAGTGTCTTGCATCTGGGCAACAACAACCCCAGGGACAAGGATATCTTGGGGACTTACCTGCTGGAGACCAGTGTAGGAGAAAGAGGCCTGGGGGTCCAAGTGGACAGCAGGATGACTATGAGCCAGCAGTGTGACCTAGTGGCCAAGACCTCCAGCAGCATTCTGGGGAGGATCAGAAGGGGAGTGGTTAGCAGATTGAGAGAGGTTCTTCTCCTCCTCCACTCCACACTAGTGAGACCGCATCTGGAGTATTGTGTCCAGTACTGGGTCTCTCAGTTCAAGTAGAACAGAGAGCTGCTGGAGGGTGTCCAGTGTAGAGCAACAAAGATGATGAAGTAAGTAGAACA
>VZRI01006343.1:318951-402375 GCA_013397515.1 Upupa epops | reverse complement strand
TCTGGAGATCATCTAGTCCAATTCCCCTTCTAGAGTAGGATCACCTAGAGCAGATCACACAGAAACTATTTCCAGATAGGTTTTGAATGTCTCCAGAGACTGAGACTCCACAATCTTTCTGGGCAGCTTGTTCCCATGCTCTCTCACCATCACCATGGAATAGGTTTTCCTTCAGTTTACGCCGACTGCCTCTTGTTCTATTCCTGAGCACAATCAAGTACTCCTCTTGTCACCATGACACCAACAGAAAATTAATTCCATCCTTGTTATCACTCCAGATTATTTTGAACACTTTCAATTTTTATTTGGTTTCTCTATTCTTAGTTCAGTATACTTGGAAGAATTGGTTTAGGGGTCATTTTTGGCTATTAACCCCTCATGGAGGAAAATGGGCAATGCTTACAGATGGCTGAAGAATGGTCTGGGCTTTTAATGTTATACTCTAGAGTAGCATATGAGACCATAATTTTGTCATTAGAAGAATTTTAGTTTGTCATTCAAATTTTCCATTTGAAAATTTGGTTTGTGCTTGATGCTCAAAAGGAAAGACAGGCAAAGCATTTGTGGAGTTTGTGCTGTTTCATTGGACTTTTAAGTTGTTTGTAGTCTGAATACAAGAGGCAGAAAATCATTGCAGTTTCTACACTTCCCTATAAAACTCAGCAACTGTTTTTTGGATGGTGGGTTTATCAATAAGGTTATTGCTGAATAAGTTTTAGAAGTTGTTTGAAGACATCCCTGAAAGCAAAAATAAAGTAGACAATAGCAAAAAAAAAAAAAAAAGAGCCTTAGATTATTTAATGGCAAGGACAGTATTTCATGTATTTCTGAAGGTGTCAGCAAGAAACTGACTACAGGTTCCCAAAAGGTTGCTAACCTCTGTATTGAGCATTAAAGTGGCTTCTAACTGACAGCAGTGGTTCACTGTGCGGTTCATCAAAAGGGATTATGCAAGGGAGTGACATTTTTAGTGCAGTCAGTGAAGTCTGTGAAAACATTACCTTGAAGAAGCTGTTTTTCAGTGACTGTTAGTGGAGCGCTGAAAGTGGTTTGTGATTTGTTTTTGTTCAGGGAGTGAAGCATCCAGTGTCCAGGTTCACTGACTCTTTGCTAAGAGGCACTTTATCTCAAAGACAGTAGCAAGAATTTGGAGAATGTCCTGGAAATAGTTGCCAAACCTGTAAATTGAACTGTAGTCTGAGTGCTGAAATGCTGCCAGTTCCAAACACTCCTTGATGAAGATCGGTCACAGTACTTAACTTTGCTATTATACAATGTCATATGGCTCAGCAAGAACAGGAATTTGATGTGTGTGTAACATGGCTGGATGTAATCAGACCCTTTAAAAAGAAATATATATAAGTTTGGAAATCTTTATTAACTGAGGAAATGGTAGTTTTTTTGCAGGCCCTCTTTCATCATTATTATGTCATAATGTGTAAAGTCTTCAGAAGTGGGAACTTTAGGAAAATACCTAGGGAGATATGTCAATAATATTATAGATGACATTTTTAGAACCTTGAGAACTGATTATTAAACTCTAACTGAGTTTTCTGTTGCTGGATTTTCCTCAGAAAGTGCTGGGAATGGCAAGGCATGTCTAAAGAATTCTTGTGGATGAGGTTATATATTTTTTATTTACCCCCAAAGACTTAACATTTCTTGTACCATTTCTGTTTTGCCCAAAAAAATGTGTGAATTTTTGAGTGAGAGTTAAATTTCGAGAAGGTATAAAGCAGTTTCCTGTCCTAGATGGAAGTGCAGAGCTTTCAGTTAAAGGAAGTTATTTTTGTTTCCTGTTCATTTGTTGTGTTTGAGGTGTTTTAAGATTGTCAGGCAGCACTTAATCGGATTATCCTTGCTCTGTATATATTTCCAACTGTTTTCCTCAGTGTTTAACCGTGCTTTCAGCAGCATGTCAGTTACAAGCACAGAACTAGATATAGCCATCAGAAAATCACAGTACCTTTTATCAAGAAAAGTTCTTTAGTGAAATGTGAGCAGAATGGAGAGTGATGACTTCTGAATGTAACATTGCTATTTTAATATGGTTACCCCAACAATTCATGCAAATTACAGAAAAAGCTATTTTTTAGAAAGTTTGCAGTCATAGTGTTAGAGGGTCTTCATTTCGTTTGGACAGAATTCAAAACCTGTTTACCAAATGGTGGATTTTTTTTTGCTCTACATACTTCCCACTGTTTCACTGGAGTTGCTGGATGCGTTAGCATGCAGGCAGTGGCTAAACTAACATACTGCAACGTGACCATTTAAGAAATATGCTCCAAAATTTTTCCAACTTGCTCCTAATGTAATACTGATATTTCTAAAAGTGGTAATTAGGTTATAAACAGATTATAGACAGGAGGTGGTGTCTAGTAGATTTTGTTCCCTCTGGCCTACATTTTTTTTTGAAGCAGAGATGCCTTACTTAACATGGAAGCTTGCCAACATTGCTTCCACTTATTAAAGAGGGAGATGCACTGCAATTTGGCAACGGAGAGCTTTTTCTGACCTTTTTATAAATAATTGAAAAGCTGGTGAATAAGCATATCTGTCTTTTCTGCTGTGGTTCATAATGTAATATATTTTTACCTTTGGCTGTGGCTAGTAAGTGAAATTGTATTGTCACCTGCCTGCAATAATATGTATTGATACTATATTTAGTCTAGTTAAGGGTTACCACAGTTGGACTTGGAAAAGCAGGGCTTCCTGCTTTGGTTCTGCCATTAAGTTACTATGGGTGAGTAATTTTCCCTATTCATTTCTCCCCTAGACTTTGCCTATCTTGGCACAACAGCTGTGTCTTACTATGCTCTTAAATTTTACAATCTAATTTTACACACCCATTACAGTATGATATATTCTATCTAAAAAGTCAGTGACGTAAGGGATTTGAAAATGACTGCACCTTGTTACACCTATGATGAGCTTTTTGTTAATGGCTTCACCATTTCTGGGCTTAGTTGGTTTTTTTTTTTTTACTTTTCTATTTAGCTGTTTTTGGTTTAGGTTTCATAGTAGCTGTTCTGAGTCCTCTGTGGCTCATCACCCTTCCCCAGCGAAAGCTTCCCAGCAACTCACAGCTTGTTTTTAGGACTCCTTCTTTTTCAAATGCACCAAAATGAGCCTGCTTAGCCGGAGGGCTGTGGTACAATCCAAGTGAGGTATTTCAGCCATCTGCACCTTCCCTGGTGAGAAGCAACTCCAATGTTTCTGGTGCAGTATATGTAAGGCGAAAGGGATCAACCTACCTATGTTGCTGCCTGACTTCCCTGCCTACTGAAGGTCTAAAACTGATGGTTAACAGTTAGTTTCCCTTGTCTTTAGTTTCCTGCTGCCCTGATGTGTCTTTGGTTCTACTTCGTAAGCAGTCATTTATTTTTGTATATTAATTTACTGATCACTAGATAGTATGACAGATGAAACAATTTTAGGATTATCTTCCTCATGTAACTATATGTAGTAGCACAGCTTTTCCCCATGTAGAAAACACTATTGCATTGTCACTATGAATCTCTAGAAGACTCTTGTGCTGGACTAGATTAAGTGAGAGGAGACAGTTCAGAAAGATATATTTCTTAGCCTATGTCCTCTATCCAATATAGTCAGTTGTTACCAAGACAGGTATTTGAAGTATAGTTCACATGTACTAACAGCGCTAAACAAAATGGTGGGTGAATTTGTATGGGTAAAATTGTCCAATGAAGAAAGCGTATTTTAAGTGCCTTGACGCAGTTCTAGAAAATAATTCTGATTGCAGACTATATTTAAGTATTACAGGAAAAATTAAATATTACAAGAGGTCTTTACAGTCATGAAGTATATGTGTAAATTGATGTTAGGGGTCTTGTGTCTTAAGTTCTAATTTAAATGTTTCAGTAAAAGAATGTATGAAGAATGTATCTATTGCCTTCCTAGAATCTCATTCAGTACAAAATAATTTACTCTCTGATTAGCACAAATATAAGCAATATACCAAGAAGGGAGAAATTTTTCTAATTACCATAAAGTAGTGTTATGTCAAATTGCATTCATTAAATAGGCTATTGTTCTGCACACTATGCCCTTGAAAATAAATGCCAGATATACCTGAAACATGAACTCTGAAAGCTAATATGGACCTAATCCAAAGGCTACTGAAGAACATGGAAAGATTCCCACTGGCTTCAATGAATGTTGGCTAAGGGCCTGTGAAAGTAGCATTCAAGTTATAAAAGAAACAAAGCTGCTGAAATGCAGTTAGAAATTTTTCTTGTCATTTGCTGAGCTTTATGGGAGAGATCTCATCTGGCTGGGTTCTTGCAACAGAAAACGTATATGTGCAGAAAAATGACCATTTGTAATGCTACTGAGCTATGAAGTCTCCAAAAGCCATCAGTTCCTCCTGTCACCATGATCTGAAGGGCAATGGATGCTCATGTATATCTTCCCCTTCATGGAAATCAGGACTATATGATGCCTTTTGTTCCCCAAACAAGAGGAACTTCCAAACAAAAGAAACAGCAACAGCAACAGGAACTTGCTCAACAAGTTTTCTTTCTTAAATAGGTCATCGAAGAGGTGCTGATCTGGTCAGCTTAGCCAGAGGCCAGTCTCACTATGAGCCACGGGAAGCTTTCAAAAACCTTACAGGGACCAGTTAGCAGACCCTTTCCCCAATAGTAGAACCATACTCCGCACTGAAACCAACACAAGACTCAGAGATAGGTATTGATTTGGTGGGTCTTCCTTTTTTTTTAATCCCACATTAAGCTCTGTAACTGGAGAACAGTACCTGTACTCCTGATCCTTTGGACCAGTTGTCCCAAGGCCCTGAAGTCAAATCTGTCTTGAGTGCCCTCAGATTTATTGTTTCTCGTTCATCTCTGCCTACCTGAAAAAACAATAATGGATAATACAGTAGTGATCCAAATCTTTGCTGTGTTCTAGGGTACCCAGTTGTGACAATTGCTTAGTTGCAGAACCTCAAAGTGCAGTATGCTGATAAAGCTGTATGTGCCCTTGGTGTTGCTATATCTTTTTATTGGTACACTTTTGAGCTGATTGAGCTCATAGTTTTATACTCGAGGCAAAGTTTACTTTTCTCTGATTATTTATGAAAAAGAGACCTTGTTGATGCAATGTTATGTTTTACAAATTGAGCTCCTGATTAAGCTACACAACTTATCAGCATCAGTATGCAAGTAAACAAGCTCTTCATTGACATTTGAGATATGCACATTACTAAATTCCCTTCCATTGCAATACTCATGTTCTTTATAAACATGCCACTTAAAAAAAATCCATCTTAAATACTCAATATTTTGTTAGAGCGTTTATTTGGTTGGAGGGACTACACTTAGAAATAAGTAAGTAACACTGTTATCCTATATTTGAATAAAGCCAGCTGATACTTTACTAAACAGCTTGCCACTTGCTCATATTTGTGTGTGCAGATTGGTCTTTACTTGAAATAAATGGAGATCAGTAAAGATACGTATCTTTATAAATATAAATCTATATAATCTACAAGACAAAAACAACTTATTGAGATGTCAACAACAAATGATATTCTAGGGCATTGAAATTCTCCTTATCACAAGCTCACAAGCACAAATTATTTTCACAGGAAACTTAGATGCTGAGCATAGCTATATAAGCAGGGACAGGATGCTTTTGACAAATGGTAATTTGAAGCTAACCTAGGCAGAAGATAGTACCTCAAATTATTCAGGTACAACGTTTGCTATTCCTCTATTTGATTTAGTGCCAGCAGATCTGCAATTACCATACTTTAAAATACATAAATGTTCTATTCAGTTCTATTGTCTAGACATATTCAACTCTTATGTCAAACTTGAAGATTGAAATTGTCACTTGAGCAACTGAAAAACGTCACTGCTAATCTCACGTTTGAAGCAAAAAAAGAAAAAATGAACTAATTTAATTCACATTAAAGGAAAAAAAAGGTTTGATTCATATGAAAACAAATTCAGTCTGGTAATATTTGATTAGACTAAGAACTAACCTTACAATCAAAAAAATTCACAAACCAGACAATAGGTAGTTAAGAGAAAAAGTATTTCGGCAGTTCTTATTACTACTTGATTGTCTGTAGGTCTTGGTAACCTTCCCATTTCTGGCTCCTTGGTATCTAAAAGCAGTTGGCAATACTATGCCAGGGCTGAATGCTGCTACTCTGATCCATTTTGAGAGGTCCATTGATTTTTGCTGACAAATGAGTTGTCTTCCTAATTAAAGTGAATTGTAAAATTTAGCATTTTGGTCACTAAGTGAAAACATGGAAACATTACAGTTACTCTATAGACAAGTTCAGATTTAAGGACCCTTATCATCAAGGAATGCTTTCCAGTTACTTTAGAAGAGGTTTTAATCAGGTCCTGAATTAAGGATGAAAGGGAAGATTCAGTTTTATCTTTGCAGTTGTATGTCTGGGCATAACTAGATATAAACTGGATTTGAATCTGGAACTAGAGATTATTTCTGTAAAGGACCAATTGAGGTAGCGCTGTGCTGGCCCTCAGCTTCCCAACCCTACAACAGCTTCAACAAACCCTTGCTGCTGGCACTACAATTTAAAACTTCAGAACAATAGTCAAGCAAAAGCAGTGAGAAAGTTAACAGTTGTGGAAAAGCCCTTGTGGTTCAGACAAGCAAAAGCAATGATGGGTACATACCTACTGCTTCCTGTACTTCTGCAAGAGCCAAGAGGGACATTAATAGCACAATCACAGTAAACAGGAAAGGCAGACTGGTTGAAACACCCACTAACTGGCACCTGAAGAAGTCAAGGAAGGGGATTCTGTACCAGAATTAACTATGTATTAAAATGGGGGGATTTGCAAGCCTGGCCTTGGATGACAACCCTGCTAACAGGAACATCTCAGAAACCTGTTCAAAGTGGAATAATCACTATGCTGCTTACCTATTATAGAGGAATGATAAAGTAGGATATAATGGTGGAGTGGTAGTGTTGTATGTGAAGAATTTGTGAAAGGATAAACAAGATAGAAACATTACAGGGAAAGACAATTCCCAGTCGATGCTTATGGAAGAATTCTCATAGTCTTGTAAAATAAAGGTATCATGGGGGCTGCACTAAAAATCCATCAGTTAGGAGAATTACAGTGATACAGAAAAGGTAAGTGCACTAGTCAGACTGCAAATCTAGAACAAGTAGTGGAATATTTCAACCGTAAACTGGAATTGTAGACAGAATCAGTGGTTCAAGCCATAGAGTTACAATATCTTGGATGCAATAATTGCCTGATTCCTAGAGCAACTAGTTTTAGAACCTAGTATTCTGCCTTTGCTCTTAAGCAGCGGAGTCTAATTTAAAGAGTTACTAGGTGGGAAGTGGCATTGTAGTAGGATCTGCCAGCAGTGTACAGGCTGTTTACAATATCTGAAGCCCAGGTACTCTACGTACCATGATTCAACTGAAAAAAAACTGGAGGCCAAATCCCACTCTGTACTTAAACCAAAAAAATTAAGGAGCTATCCTTCTGGAAAAGTCTCTAAAACTTTATCTCAAAAATTTATTTTTCTACCTTTTTTTTTGGCTAAGAATTCACAAGAGTAAATGATACAGTGAGGCAAACTGAACTATCCTTTCCTAAGGTAAGGCAAGGGTGGTTAATTTGCTGTGACTAATTGGAAAACATACAGCATATTAATGTGCAAAATGAAAGTTCAGGATGGAGTTATGTCAAGAAATGAAACCTTGTAAAAGATTGATGTTTAAGATAGCGCGTTTTGCCTCACTAACACATACTTTATTCTAACAAAAAGAGGAAAGCTGTTGAATTGGGGATGAGATGCACCAGAGATATCAGTATACAAAGTGAAAAGATGAACTGTAAAAGGGAAAGGATTGGCAAACATAGGCAAGTCCATAAAAATTAACTACTTATATATTTGAGCAGTCCAGTACTAAATAAACTCAGTAGACCTGCCCATATATATCCAGATCACCTCACCAAAACCTTTATCTTGGCACCAAAAAATGAATTTGC
This sequence comes from Upupa epops, assembly GCA_013397515.1. NCBI lineage: Eukaryota > Metazoa > Chordata > Aves > Bucerotiformes > Upupidae > Upupa > Upupa epops. The sequence goes on along the minus strand of VZRI01006343.1, from coordinate 394,357 downwards.
ATTTTGTCCATCCATAGATATTCTGTTCAGGATATATTGGCAATGGGAGATTCTTCCATTAGGACATTTTAACAGTAAAAGCACAAGAGTTAGAAGAGACCTTCTGTCAGTTTCTAGGCAATGCTTCTTTTCATTTTCCACTAGGAGGCTAGTAGAGAGTTAGAAAATGGATTTAAGAAGTACATTTTGTAGTCTTCTGAAGCTCCTAATTTAGAGTTAGTTGAGCCTCGGCAGAAACTGGCACAGTTAATGAAACAGCTTTATGAAGCTGAACAAGACTATGACTTGCAGTTTTCTTAAGCTCTTTCTTGGTAGGAATAAAAGGAAGTTCTGCACATCCCTCCTGGAACATGGCAATTAATTAGTTGTCCAAAGATTGTCCTCATTGCAATGAAGGAGTAGGGATATGAAATCCTGTTTAATTCTCAAATTAATCAAACAATATTTCCCTTACAAATGTTTTAGCAGGTGAAGGTTGTGCCATTCATTATCTCAGACAATGTACCTCACTTCTGCTTTGCTTATGGCTTAGGACTGCATCTCTACTTTTCTGTACAGATACTTATTCAATTGAATGCTTAATGTTAAAATTGATTCTTTAAGTGGATGTCCCCACACAGGAACGTTCTTGTTCTTCCATGATATACTGTTTGCACCAGAAACTATCTGTGTTTCAAATAAAAAGATCTAAATATACTACTGTTTTCTGTTTTCAGGTACATGTCAATGTTACTCGCAACTCTAAGAATTTACTTCTATCTCTTTTCTGTCCACATTTTTGAGTGACAGGTTTGCTCCAGCTCTTTCAGCTGTTCCCATTGTCCACTGAGCTAATAACCATCTTGTTCAGACAAAGCAAGAAAGAAAATACCTCAGATTCATTGCCATTGGTATTACCAGATGTTTTTCTGTAGTTAGGACTTCAGTATAGCTAAAGCAACGGACTAATATAACTATGTTGTGCTGCAAGAACTTGAGTTTTTTACCTCAGTGCCACTTCTCTTTCCCACCACATATGCGTCTCAGTGTCTGTGTTACAGTTTCACCTCTACTGAGGTATATTTTCTCATACAGATAACCTGAGTGGATGACATCATGATGGAAAGAATGGTATACTAAAATCTTAACTATGATGATATAAAAAAATGGTATTCATTCAGAGGCTCTCTACTGAATTTGGAGTGTACATCACACCTCACAATGTGTGTATATCAGTGCACATTAGTGACAGTTGTTTCCTTCTCTGTGTGCTCTGTGCATTTCATTTACATGTAATTTATGTTAAGCTTTGTGCTAAAGGGCTCAGCTCTGTCCATCAAAAATACAAGGAATGTGCGGTTGATGTTAACATAATAATTAAATTCAGATTTTTCAACTGAAAGGAAGTTAACCTGTAGTAAAATCATTGACAAAAATTTTGCTGTGATACAACAAATTGGTAATGCTAAATAACTGCTATTTTCTATGCTATTGAGTAAATATTTGGGACTTAAGCTCTTATGCTTGATGTTTTTTATAATTAGATATAGGTATATATTTGGTTTAATGAAGAGTTTTCAAATACCTGTTGGACATAATCCAAGGAAGTATTTCAATTCAAACCAAGCTTACATATGCAGTCTTCTCTTCCTGCAGTCACAAAATGCCTCTATCCCTTAATCCATTTGTTGGTTTGGTTTTTTATTATTAGCAAGCTAAAATTGGTTCAGTTCATACAAGATAATTTCTGCTCAGATTCTAATACTTTAGCTAAATTTATGCCTCTGAAAACTTATAAATTTCCATGTTTTGATCAATGTGCACATTCTGAACCTAAATCCTTGCTAAAGAGCCTTTTGCTGAAGAGACTCTGAGATGGAAATTATTCCACTTTGAAAAACATCCAGTGTATTATTAAAACGATTTTCTTTGTCACATCCCTACACTGTTCTCACTGTTCTTTTCATAGGGGCTAATTAAACGTTATGCTGCTAATCAGTGTTGATAGATACAAAGTATTGTAATGCCTTCTGGCTTTATGGATTATGCTAATGGCCATCTGCCTATTATTGATAATTTGTTCTTCAGTTACTGGGGGGAGGGGAGGACAAAGCTGTTCAGTTAACTGAAGGGAGCTATTTAGTTTATGATGCATTCAGCTGTATCACCAGTTGTCTTTAGCTATTAAAGTTACTATAATTGCAACGAATGTAGTTTTGTCAAGGTCCAAATTTTCTCTAGCGATTGTATATGATATTTATATGTTCAGATATTGTGAATACATCATGAACAGTAAGAACCTGATGGCAGTGACCTTACTAAGCACTCAATGTGTTAAACCAAAGGTAGACAGAACTATGGTTACATTTTATACTTAAGTTGTCCAGAATGCTATTAACTCTGAAAAGTAAAAGACCATGAAAAAGATCTAAATTCTGTAAAAAAAGTAAAGAACTTCCTCAAATAGCTGCAAATCACAGCAAACTCCACTGGCAACAGGAAAATACCATTTATAAAAATTCAGAGGATCTGCTCAGAGAGGTAATGTGCACATCGCGTACTGTAATAGATGATATCAGATTTTCATCAAAACAAACCACACCAGGTAACCATCCTTCAGCAGTCTATTACATTTTGCAAAGCTGCTTTGGGCTCTACTGAAGACTGTCGTTTTACCTGGCTAGTTTGACTGGCTTGTTTGCTCAATCAGAACAGGCAGCTCAGAGACAGACAGTGAGAACAGATGAATGCCACATGTTGTCATCTCTAGGGTTAGCTGGGGAACACCTGCAATTATTTCAAAATGTGAAAATACAGTTCAGTTTTCTGTAATACTTCTTGCTTCCTGATTAGCTACTGCCATATAAAAAAGCTGAAATTATATAATTTTATATAGTTAGGTAAGAATTTTAAAGAAAAGTAGCACTATTTGGGAATAACGTCAAAACTCAAAAATAGGAAAGTTACTCATCAGAAATCACATTAAAGATTTTGCATATTTGCCTTTTCTTTCTTGAGTGTGAAGCTTTAACTGATGAAACTCTGATTTTTTTCAGCACCTTGATATTAAACTAATCTGAAATTAAACACTCTGTTCTAAGAAAAGGATGTCTTCCTAAAATAACTTGAATACTTGCTGAAGGAGGACAAGGATCATTCCATAGAAGGTGCTATACTGACTGACTGACAGAATAGCAGTCTTTAGGAAATACATTCAGTGGCAACCATTATATGTTCTGTAGTTAGTGTTTCTCATTAGAATCCTTAAAAACAGTAGGTGTGAATAGCAGATGTCAGTAATCAACCCAGGTTTATTTGGAGTTTACCAAAAATTCATAAACCCATGTGTTTGTGTTATGATGCCTGTTAATGAAGGGCACCTCATGACTGGCTAGAGTTAGCAAAAAGAGGAAATTATTATATATACTAACTACTTTTATAATTAATACATAATATCTTTAAAATTATCTAGTTTTTCTGTCATCCAGCAGTGGAGCAGATTTGCCTTATGTTTCTTATATTTTCATTAATGAACTAACTTCATTACTCTGCAGATATTTTATGATCTTTTCAGAGCCCTGATGGCACTAATGAGCTGTTGTGGCTCTAATAAACCACAGCTGGGACCTGATAGGCCTCCAGGCCCCCTCACCCCACCTTCAATTATAGTCTCAAAATCCTGTTTAAGCTCAGTATTGACTTTATTAACCATCTCAGGTGCTACCAGCTCTGTGTTGGACCTGCCTGGTGCTAGTTGGGGTATACGTGATCCTGACCTATGCATTTATTTTATGAGTTGGGTTTATACCTATATAGTTGCTGTGGAACTATCTGAAAATTTCCTTTTGTGGTCAAATTTGTCTGCCACCTCTGACTTCTCTTGGCTGCACACTATGGGACACATCCTGCCTGGTAAGACCCTGCTGGTTGGCTTATTCTCTGCTTCCCCATTGCTGGAGATGGTCCTTGATGTTCTCTGACAGTTTGTTGTGGAGAAAGGTGGAAAAGTGCCATGTAACAACTTATTTTTCATTTCTGTTGTATTCGTGCTCTCACTTCTGTATTTCTAAGGGTAGGCCCCAAAGCTGCCCTGTGGGGGCAAAAGGATGACATGGAGTTTGGCGGTATGGAAGGGGGCCTCCTGAGGGAGGCATGGAGGCATCCTGAGTGCTGGCCATGCCCTCACTAGATGTGGCACTCTGTGATGGGCTACTGCTGTGCATGGCTTGTACAGAGAGCTACTTGATCTCCTTTCCTGGCTAGTCACACATATGCTTACAAAGAAGTTTATATAAGAGGTTTTGGCTCCCAGCTGTATGCTATCCCTGGCCTCCAGCCACATGCTATATTTGGGTCATGGTGTGCCAATCTCCTAACATGCTTTGGGAGGAATAGTCCCTCACTGCCCCTTCACCCTCTGTTTGTCTTCTGTTTTAATTTTTCTGTCTTGTAGGTATCTTAAGTTCCCTAGGCACTTGAAGGGGAAGGGTTGTATGTAATTTTCAGTTATACCTCATAGTTGTCTGATGTGGATAGAGACAAAAACATGGTCATCAGGGATTCCCCATGACTGATAACAGGCTTACACCCTAATAACACTCCCATTTTGTTCCCTTGGGATCACTTTTGAATCTAGCATGCTGCTAGAGGAAAAACAATTCTTTAGGCTAGCGTTGTTACATCAAGCTGCACATTTGAGATTGCCCTGAAAGCATGATTATCTTCTTTTGGGATTGGAAAAAAAAATGATTTAAGAGATAAACCACTATCTTTTTATTGTATGCTGTTGATTACTTTAGAAAGAACTGAGATGTGAGATGTTATTTGGGTAGTTTGAGGTAATGCTTTTTTTTTTGTTTATGGAAGATTATTTTTCATAAAAAGGGGTTATTTATTATAGATGCTCTACACAAGGAGGTGTTAAATGCTGGTAGTATTGTAAAAGAGTCATTCACTCAACAGTGCTGGCAATTTCTTTTGACTTCTTATGGCTGTGTTCTAAAAGAACCCCAACACTCCAAAATCCTAAGCAGAGCTCTACAGAATGCCAGTCAAGTTTACGTTCTGCCATAAAGCTCCCGATGTGCCCCTTTCTTCATTCGTTATGATGCATTAGAATATGCCCTTTTTCACAGCCACCAATTCCTGGAAATACCTTGTTTGACGTAGTTAAGAGATTTATGCTGCTCTTTCTTACCAGGGTGTTTTTGTTTGCTCAGGTAGCAGAGGTTTATTGAGGAAAATCAAATTTAATGCATAATTCTACTTTCATAAATCTCAATAAGCAAACCTTGCTGTCTCAAGTTTTCTTTTATAAACATTAAAAACAACCTCCTTTAGGGTGAAACAGAAGTTTTTTCTAGTTCTTTCTGCATTGCTTACCATGACCTGTTATTAATAAGAAGTCCACCAAAAATAAGACAGGCTGTAAAATGTACTTGTGAAGATACTCTGTGATTTACTGGGCAGCTACAAAACTACTTATTGTTTATATGGGGTATGTAAAGACATAAAAGGACACACACATAGATGAACAGTCTTAATGACTGATGACTGAAGTCAGCTGCATCTTTTATAGCAGTTTAAATAGATGAAAAGGTTGGAATATTTGCAGTCCCTTGTGCAATTGAACATCCTAGGTTATTGTTTAAGGCAGTCAAGAGAAATTCAGTGCCTGAACTAAAAGAAATTTGGAGGAAAATAGACCCAAAACTTTGTAGAAACAAAGTTATTTTGATATGAGACATCTTTTGTCCAAACCCTATCAATTTCTTTGGATATTCTTGAATAGCAACAAATTTTGACTTGAACAAATTGTCCTGGGTATAATTTATATGAAATGTAGCTTTGAAAGGACCTTGCAACTTATCAGGGAGCAAATAATGATTTAATTAACCAGCCAGTTGTAGAGTTCAAAAGCACTCAAACAAGTGGAAGATGTGTGTTGAGAGGTTAACCCAATGACTTGGGTTTAGTGCTGAAGCCAAATCATTGGCTCTTAAAGAGACAATATGTATAGCTAAGCTATAGGTTAAGCAGTGATGGGATGATTAAGCACGGAAAAAAACATATTCACACTGTTTTTAAGAGTATACAGCTGTCACCTTATTTCTGTGCCAGACAGCTTTGTCTTGAACAGCTCACTGAAAGCATATTCCTGTGATTCATAGTTCTGTGTTTCATCCTGTAGTTTTCCCTCACAGTAATCTGCAAAAGAACCAGTCTACCCTCTCTGGGGATAAATACAGGAAGTATTCTCATTCTGGAAATCCAAGAAGCAAATGCAGTTCCACATGGCAGCCTGCATTAGTGTGGGAGTTTGCATTGTCAGCACTGCTAAGGGTATAACCTAGCCCATCATAAACCAGACTGTCAGAATACCATGGATTAAAAAAATTCTTCCTTGATTCTTTGATTCTCTCTATTTTTAAATTTTCTTTGACACTGTAGGGCTTGTGACTGGCTTTGTGGTGCTGAGCTTATGAGGCTTGTCAGCAGAGCAATGAACTTTGATAGGAGTTTCTTGTGATTAAATGTATCTCACTTGAAGAGGAGTAAAGCTGCAGATTGAAACCTACTGTGAAGAAGTTAAGGCTGAGGTGCCATACCATTGCAGCAGTGAAAAGTATTGATCTTAGGATACAACAGTTTCCTACTGTCAGCATAACAGTTCACAAATTCCTGGATTATTCTGGAACAGAGTGTAGGAGTAAATCATACAGTGCACATTTGCACTACAAAGGCACAGCACTTCATCAGAGATGACAGCTCATTTGGTAACTCAGAGACAAACTTCTCTGTTAAACAGTGGCTACCAGGAAGGAAGTAAATGTTCTGACTATGATATGATGGCAGACATGGAAGCCTACCAAAGGTAGAAAGAGTTTTTGGTGGATGATATTTGTCCCTTGTTCCCTAAGTAGTTTCCTTCAGTTCAAAAATTTTCAAATCAATTTTGGTTTTGGTATTAAGGGCTTTTGTGTGTGCTTAAGTCTGATTTTGATGGGACTTAGATGTGACATGAAGCAAAGCACGTGTGTTTTACTAGGCAAGTATGACTTCAATGGAAGACCTGATCATCTCCCTCATCTGTAACCAAGCTGCTAATCCAAAGAAGGCTATGCCTGCAGTACAGGTGGAGAGGATGCAGATTCCAGCAGAAGAGAGACCCGCTACAATAATCTAGTCATGCCTTAGGGAGAGTGTAGAAAGCCCCTCAAAGGGGATGGGAGAAACATGTAGCTGCAAAACCTTTTTCAATGCAGAGATGGAATCTGAAAATTCCTACAATTTTTTGTGGTAGGAATATATATTGCAGCTTGTTATGAGGGCACTTTTTTGGTACAGGCATGTACGTATCCTGGAGAAAATTCAGTAAAACTTTCTGTGCTGCTTTTTCTGCATAGAGGTTTTCAGTGGTTTAAACTCTCAGATAAATCTAATAATTTAGTTAATATGATAATGGGCTGCAACAAAACAGGCAAAATCAAAACTGACTCAATTTGAGGAAAAAGACAAGGCATTTTATTCACGTCACATGAAGACATATGGAGATTAATTGCCTGTTCTTACATAACTGAGCCAATCTTACATAATTGAGCCAAATGACAATCTTCAGCCTTTCAAAGGGAACAGTTCCAGCCATTCCTGGTTCTTGTAGAAATGTGGGATCCATCAAGTTCATGTACACATCTGTCAGTGTGTGTGTTAAAACCAAGATTTCTTGGTAACTCTCTCTATTCAATGAATTCCTAGGGCAAGAGAGCTGTTGTGCTTAGCTCACTGCCTATGCATCCTATCTGAACAACAGAACAAAATGTAGAAAAAAGGAGCTGTAAACTCAAAACTGAAAGCTCCAAACCCCTTCTGTTTGCTTGAAGAGCTGGAAAACTCAGCTTGGACTTCCAAGTCTTCTAGTGCCTCAGGCAATAAACCTGAAGTTTGGAACTGCTATAGAGGTTTTGTGGAGGCGCTTCAGATGAAAGCACAGAGTAAAGTGTCCATTTCAGGTTTTGCGTAGGTACTTTCCTTTATCAGGAAATTGCATCACTTCCCATGCTGGCTTTTTTAAAGGTGAACGGTGTTAAAAACTTTAAACGCAAAATATAATTATCTCACCAAAGTTTTTATTTCTAAATCTACAGGGAGTATGGACTAATTCAGTAATTATGTGTCTGACCTGCAATGGCTCCCACTTTTGAAAACCTTAAATATTGTTTTGCACAGGATAGTCAACTATACAAATTTTTGGGCAGAAATATGAATACCCTATTTGTACAAACTACAGCGGGCATAGTAGGCAGACTGAATATAGTTGGCTAAAATGGATATTTGCTAGGACATTAAGTAAAATTTTATAAGGTCTTGAATGGCCAGAAGTAGTCAGGATTCTGGCAGATGTCATACCTGAACAATAGCAGGTCTGCTAGACCACTGATTTCTCCCTCTTTATTAGGACACTGACTCAGAGAAGGAAGAGCAGCATCTTGACCAATTCATGTTGAAGTGTGATGCGTGTGACATGATAGTTTTAGAAATAGTGTGAACCTAATGCTTTTGATTCTATGTTTCTTCAGCACTGGAAAAATTATGCGTCCCAAAATGAAGCATAGTATTTTGAATAAATGAAATGTATAACTAAAAATATCATCTTAGGTTTCCTGTATTACTTATTACTGGTACTTACTCTTGGGCATTCCCTTTGTCTGTCCTATGGACAGGTATGGTAACAGCACTGTCTTATAGGTAATCTGAAATATAAGGCCTTGGAATATTTTGTGAAAATATGGAAGAAATTGTTTTAAGTTATTGAGTAAAACAATAGTTTTCAAATTTCAATGTCTTACAGTCATGAGCTGTGAAATGGTAGTCTGGGGGAAGTAAAGCCATACCTATTGGGAAACTGCCGATATACTTATTTCAATTTGATGAGGGACCCACTGATAAAACCAAAGTCCAGATCTCTGTAATTTTTTTCCTGACTAGTAAGTTCAAGATCAATAAAGATTAAAGTTTAAAATTAAAAAATTAAAGATTAAAATTTTTCCTTATACTCTGTGTTATTAAACCAACATCTCACAGCTAGAGTTAACTTCAAAACTTTGGTTTTCGTCATCTTTCTCATTGAATTGTAAGGTCTAGAAATGCAGGGTCTGTAATTTGGTAATACAAAAGATCTAGAGTGATCCTGGTTTTTTTTTCTCTGATGTTCAAGCCAGGGAAAGCAATTCTTTGACCTGCTTCCTATAGGTAGTGGGTCCCATGTACCTTTTGCCTCTTTGCAATGCATATCATGTGTTGGTTATTGTTGTATCAAAGTAAATGATAAAAGTAAATGTTAAAAGTAAATGATAAAGTAAACTTAAATTTTATCTCTACTGTAGTCATTCTATTCTCTGTTAGCCTCAGGACCTAACTGCCTGGCAGATGGTGTGGTCTGAATTTGTTCTCCCCTAAACATGATGTGTTCCAAATTAACTGTTAATGTTATCTGCTCTGGTAGCCTTCTTTAGTTTTTTTTTTTTTTATAATAAATATCTTGTCAGAATATCTGGCTAGCTCTTCCTCCCACACCAGTTCCTGACACAATATAAACCAAATTTAATCTGTTCCATGAACAATTAGTATTAAACATATTGGCTTATTTTCAGTGTTTTATTTGTTACAATACTGCAAGACTAGTGCTAGTGTTTCCCGTTTCCTCAGAGAAGCGTATATTTTGGCTTACATAGCAAGACATTCTTAACTCCAGTGATATTCTTTTTTCTTGGTACCATTGTTTTGTTCAACCAGAAAAAAAACCCCAACCACCTCACTTTGTCTGGGCAGTGTATAATTGAAATGATGAGCTTATAGTACCAGTATAGGTTGGGGACTGACCTGTTGGAGAGCAGTGTAGGAGAAAGGGACCTGGGGGTCCTAGTGGACAGTGGGTTGTACTGGTCTTAAGAATTTGAACCTAAGTAAAATCAGACATCAATTAATAAGAGTCTTTTTACGCTAAAATACATTATATGCACACCAAATATGAAGCAAAGATTAGCTATGGCAAATATTTATTAGAAAAATGTGAAATACATAAATGCCTTGCAGGGGGTAGTACACAGGTTTTTAAAATGCAGAGATGAGAGTGGTGGACATGCATGTTTTCTGAACATCTTAGGAGTGCTTGATCTCAGAACTACTCTGTATACTGCTGAGCCTGTGAATGGAGTATCATAGGAGCTTGAAAAACTTGTACAATTGAGGAAAATTCTAAGGGAGGTTTGAGGCAGGATGGTGTAGCTGTGCCAGGCTGACAGTGGAACTCAACTGAGAGATCACTTTTCCTTAACTCCAAGTCAAAGGAGAAGCTATTGTGTAGTGACTAGTATGGAGATGAGTACTGCATCTTGGCTAAAAAAAAAAAAGGTGTGCTTTATACTGCTGTTGTGAAAGGCATGTTTTAAAAATGTAGTATGGTATAAATAGAAGCATTTTCTGGAGTGTTTGACTCCATGATCTATTTCAAACATACTTGTTAGAGGCGTGCATGGTTGTTTTCAAGTTTTCCCTAGTATTTTTTTAAGCTGTCACCTTATTTATGTTCCTGAGATTGGTAGTTCAAATGTTTCTGTGAAAATACTACAGATTTAGGAAATTGTCAGAAACAAATGGGTGTAATTAAGTTTAAAAAGGCAATCAATCAAGAGGCTCACATCTTTTGGAAATGGGGCATCATTGGTTCCAGTGCTCAGGAAACACTTTGTTCACTGAAGCAAGTTACTAAGAGTATAAGGTATATTTTCTTAAAAATAGAAGGAAAACAAGAGAAACCACACTGAATTGCCATTGGTCAATTCTCAGAAAACTCCTTGCCTTTTCATGTGCCAAATCCAATGCAGCTTGAACAAAAAAGTGTTGTGTGGATGAACTTGAGGTTATTCATGCTGTGTTAACAGCAAACTCGTATTACCAACATGATGTGGTTGTTTTCCTTCTCAAACATCTCAGCTATTCATAAATCTGACAGAAAAGGGAGGCCTCATTTTTCAGTCATTCTGTAATTGTAATACTTTAGCTTTTAGATGCTCTACAGAAGTACTCTATAGTAGAAAATATTTAGTATTGCAGTTTCTGAAGTGCAAGGACAAATCTATTAAAAGATGTTCTGCATATGAGGGCAGTGCTCCCTGTCTTTCATGGTATTTTTTCTAGCATCTAAACCAGACAGTTTCATAGCTAATTAGTGTCAAAGATAATTTGACTTTGTAGTTATTTATGTGCCTTGTGATTGTTTACACTTCAAAAAAGAAGGTACGGATTCTATAGCATGTAATTGTCATAGTCTTTAGTTTAGAAATTACTATGTAATTCTGGCTGAGCATACACTATAAATACCATTTAAGGCCACTCTCAGGAATACGCTTTTTTTACCCCTAGAAATTCTAGCAGACTTAATATTTACCAAACTCTGTAAGAAAAGGAAGAATCAAATTTTTAAATTGGAAATGTAATGGTTTTACTTAGAGAAGCACTGGAAATTGTATTTAGATGAGGTAAGAGCATGGCAGACGGAGGCTTATCACTTGTGATTTGCAGGCCGGTGGTAGAAATGGTGAAATCCAGAAGTTGCAGTAAGGTTTATTGTTAAGTAGCATTCCTGTCCTTGTTATTTGAAATATTGGTTTTGTTTTTATATTGTCTATTTTCTAGTCCCCTCGCTCTTTCATACCTCTCCTATTTGTATCAGGAATTATAATTGATAGACCTATTATTTGTTTCAAGCTCAGCTTAGTCTTTCACTATGGCAGAAAACTTCAGCTTGCGCATAATTAAGTGCAAGGCATGGTTCTGAATTCCTTTTCTAGTAGAGACTATTTCTGTTACAGAAGTCTCTGTGGATACATAAATCTCCTTTTGTGTGCATTACAAAAGCAGTGACTTTATTGACAATGGCAATGCTATATTAGGTTAATCTACTCTACTTGCGTCCCTAATCTCTGTTTATGGAAATTTTATCCACAGTCAAACAAAATTTTGTTTGAGTGAGGAAGACAGGTATGGTCTAGTTTCTTAGACAGATGGCAAACAGAATTATTGTTAGTCAGAGGCTGAAAGTTTCTTCTAATTCCTTAGATAACATGGTAGAAATAGAAAGATCAAAAAAGAAATCATAATCCTGTATCATAACAAGATATTCTTATGCGTCTCATGTCATTAAATAGTTTACAGCTTTACAAACAGTCATTAGCAATTTCTTTTTGTTTTCATAAAACCTGTAGTTAAGGGACCACCTGGATCTTTGTATTTGTAATGTTTGTAGAGATGACTTCACAAATGTTTTGCTGAACGCAGCTTTCTGGAAAAAGATGCTCTTCATGTGTATTTGTGTCAGTACTGCTAGGAGTGAAACAGCATTTATGTTCTTCTAAGCTAGACTTAACCCTTGTAAGCTACCAACCTTCTAAGGATGCTTTGATCTAAAGCTGGTGTTCAAGACCAGGATGGATGGAGCTTTAGGTAACCTGGTACAGTGAGAAACTAGATGACCTCTGAGGCCAGATCCAATGTAAACCTTTCTATGTTTCTGTGAGTCTATTAATAAAATTCTAGGGACAAAAGGAGAAAAATCCTAGCTTTTGGTGATGATCTAAGTCCTACAAGTTTTAAAATAATACTGTTTAATAAATATAGCTAGGGAGGAAGAAATGCAACACCCTTCTGAGGGCATGAATTAATCTCTTTTGGCAACAGATCATTCACATTCTGCTCACTATCCGTTGCACTTTGTTCTTTTTAATTTCATTTTGTATTTCTTATGAAGTTCTGTTAACTTTTTATGAGATTTTAGCATGAGATGGGTGGACTCTGGTTACAGGTATTTTGCTGTGCTCTTACCTGGAGCTCCATAAATAAGTTCTTAATCATATAAAATCTGTCTGTACTATTCATGTGCCACTTCTGATGCATGATGAAGTGTTACCTGATTAATCTAGCCAGAGAAAGCAAAGGGAAGGGAGATGTGACAAGCAAAATGAATGAATGAAATCAATATCACTAAATATATTGTGAGGCTGCACAAGATATTTAAGCACTCATACTATTCACAGTGCAAATACATGTATTAATGCTTGAGTTCTAATAAGACTTTGTATGATGGAGGTTTTGTTTGAACTGACTACAGTGGCTTTGCATGTGTCTGTTTCATGATTTCTTGGCAATGCAGTTATAAGTGTAGTAGAAGGGAATATATGTGATCTGCTTCACTGAAAAATATAATGCATTGTTTATATATCATTGATTTTTATACTGGAAAACCTGATTATAAACACAAGGTATTATGCTTATGGTCACCAATGAACGAAAGAATTAAAAGCTAGTATTTTTGACTATGTCATCATTTCAAAAGTTAGACTGATTTGTCTTTTTCAATGTGCAGTTGGCAATGTGTATTTATCTGTAAGCTTGGAAGACAATACTAAGTAAACTAGGAATGATAGTGTATAAGTCTGATAACTGACTTACCAACTTGAGAAAAAATTTTGGCTTTTTGTGTGCAATTCTCCAGACAAGGCAAGGTGGTTTCCATATTTATAATTGCCTGTGAGAAAATGGCAGTGACTTCTATATTGATACTTAAACCATTTTAAAAGCAAGCTTACTGAAAACAGCCCTGTGATGCTTATTTGTCTGATTCCTTAAAAATTACGTAATATTCTTGATTATTTTTTTCCATTCTTTTTAAGGTTTCTTGGCTTGTGATTAAAGCTTATAAGAAAAAAACACAGGAACTTTTTTCTCATGGTAAAATTTTGAAACATCCTTTCTGTAGTAATGGTTTATTGTAGACAGGTGTTCTACTCTTCCTAGTCACAAATAAGTTTCAATACTGATATTGTGCAAATGAGGTAATTATTCCTGATGCTGCATCTGCAAAAATATGTTCCCCAGACCCAACAAATTGTATATAAACATGACTACAGGGGCCGGAATCAAACTTAACATGCTTCTGAAGAAGTTTTCTAGTTTAACTTGAGAAATTCAGCTCAATTTATACTAGTCCACAAAAAAAGTATAGAGAAAGTGGTACATATGAAAATGGTGGACTTGGATGAAGTCAAAATGTTGGATGCTATCTTAAAAAATACTCACAAGCTAGTTCTGAAGAAGCTCAGATTTGTTTATTCTTTTATTTTCTTTAGTTTCTTTTAAGGTGACACTGCTAAAAAAATAATTTTACTTGAATATCAATACTAAAATATTTCTTTATGTATTCATATATTAACATATATTTATGTATCTTGATCCATATGGAAGAGCTTTAGTAGCCTGGTAATTCTTGGGCAGAAAATATTTCTATTAGTAGTGTAACTCATGAGCCATCTAAGCAGAAAAAAGCAAGACCCACAGTGCATTGCAGTCCTTTTCATTAAAAGAATGGTGGCTTAATTAGATTTGAAAGATATCTCAAATGTCTAATGTTTCTTGGTTTGCCTTTTTCATGGTCCGTGGTAATGTAACTTATTGTGACAGTGTTCCATCTCCTTTGATGTTTGTTCTGTTCTTTTACGCTTTGTGTAATTGGCATATTAACAACCACTTTGTAATGATAACTTGAAAACATAAAATCATAGAATCATTAAGGTGGGAAAAGAACTCTAAAATCAAGGCCAACCATCAACACAATTTCACCACGCCCATTAAACCATTTTCCCCAGTGCCACATCTAAAATTTGGCTGCCTGTTCCAAAGCTTTACCAAAGCTTTTGGCAAATAAATGTTTCCTAATAGGCAGTCCATACCTTGCCTCACAAATGCAGCAGCCTGTACACTTGAATGCTCTGAGCTACAAAGTAAGGTCTTATCTGATGAGTATATGAAAAGCATTTCTTAGTAGCTGTATCCCACCACTTGCCTTTCTGATCTGTGGTTTATGGTAAAAACAGCTTTTCAACTGTACCTCCATCTTATATCTTTATCCATAGTACAATGGATATTTCTTGGTAGCATCTAGACAGTCATAGTTTTATTTACATTTTCAAAGATTAGAGAAACTGCCTGTGGGCAAGTGCTCAGCTCCTTTTCCTTGTAGGTGGATTAATTTGAATTGGTTCCATTTACTTGAATATTCAGAAGTGATAGAAACACTTTTAATTGTAGAAACACAAGGATAGACATACCTTTTTAAAGAAACTTTATTTTCCAGTTTGATGTTTAAGTTATTTATTTGTCAAATGGTTTCTGATTTGGCTTGCTTAAATGTTCTCCTTTAGTAGAAACTGTACTGCAACTGGAATGACTCAGTGAGATCAAGAGCAGAGAGAATGACTTTATGCTGATTATGTGTCTATTAAGCATGGATGTAATCCCCAAGTTTCCCTGAAGCTTTTATTTTGGTGTTTTTCTGCTTCCTAGTAAGATGTTAGCCAAAATGCGAAATCCCAACCAGGTTGAATCTTATTTAAAGAAATTTTCTGACAGTTAAAAATCCTTCCAAATAGAAATTTTTTTTGTTTGACTTATACCTGGTTTTCAACAGACAGAATTAATACAGTAATGTTTCCCGTTTTTAAAAAAAAACCCCAATTTGTCCATCTTACTTTGCTTTGACTTTCTGGTTTCAAGTCTGTTTGCAAGTAGCAGAGACACAGAAGAGGACTTCTGTATCACCTGTATAGCAGTGCAAATACCTATTTATTTACCATGTAATGCCAGGGGAAACATCATTACTAATGCGCTGTATGGAACTGGACTATAATTCATGTTATAGCTCAGAGTTACGTAAATGGATGGTGTGCCAGAATGTAATATTTATGATTATGAAGGAAAAAAGCTGGCTTTACATTATTTTGACTTTTCTAAAATCATGTTTTAACATTTTTCTTCAGAGTTCATTTTATTGAAAAATTGACTACTCAAACATCTACTACCTGCGCATTTCCTTCCTTTTAGTTCTAGCCAGTGTTGCATAGGGATAATGCTAAATGTTGTTTGATTTTTAATTCTTTATAATTTAGTGCTGTTGCATCTAATTTACAAAGTATAATATGATGATCTCTAGTGGTTTTTCATTTTGTTCTTTGGGAAAATGTAGGATTTCTTCCCTTGTTTTTGTACTGATTCATCCATTTAACTTCATCCCCAGTGAGGTTCAAAAGCTCTTACTAGCTTGTCACTTGCATCAGGTAGCAGCTGGCACTGTTGATGTGTTCTCCCAAATGAGTACAGCAAGGATGTGGCTCAAATATGATTGCTCTATGCTCTGATTGCTCTACCTTTACAAAAATAACCCAGTTAGGCTAAGCCTGGGCATGCCTCAAAATTTTTCTTTGGTAGTTAAATGACAGAGTAACATTATTTCAGTAAGGTGATCTGCTTTTTAGTTAAGGTGATTCACTTCCTTCTTGGAACTTCTTAATTTACATGCTGTATTCTTTTCACTGTAATGAAAGTTCTGAAGAGACTGGAATTTCTATGTCAGTCTTGCTGGTGTGTTCATATTCTTTTTATTACATGCTTGGCTTTTTCTTGTATCTGCTTGATACACAGAATGGTTTTCAGCTTAGTTCTCTTGATTTTCAAGCTCTTTCAAGGTGTCTAAAAAATTAATCTGAGTCTTGTGACAGACTCTTAAGATCTCTGATTCATTACCAACAGAAGGCTTGAATTCTGGAAGTTTTTGAAGAATCAATTTCTGAATATTAAAAACTGAAACATATCTGAATATGGCTTGGGAGGAGAATTTAAAAAGGCTTCAGAGGACAGAGGTAAATGTACTGCACACAAAAGATAAGAGGTTCTGACATAATGCTTTTTGAGTTCCCAGCTGCATCCACTGGTTTCAAGAGAATTTTGGCATTTTAACTTGGGCTAATGCAGTCCAGCTTCATAAATAACAAAGTAATCTACATCTGGTAAGTGTTTGTTATGAGGGAAAAAAAAAATACAAGCTTTAGCAAGAATTGCACTTATTGATACCCTCTTTGAATCTCTTCATTTCATGTTTTCTTCCTGTATTCTAGGGTTGTTTTTCATGGGCCCTTCCCAGTTGAGTAGATTATGCTGATTAACTTAATGAACATTCTTAGGGGATTTTTTATTTGTATCTTCTTCCCAGCTAACTTGATAGTGTTGTAAACCAGTCTTCAGAACTACTGGATGCTGATAGTTCCTTGTAGAACTAGGAAACTGGGGAATTTAGACCCTTGGAAAATGTGGTTGCAAGTTTATCTAGTCTATTTGATTAACAGACTTCTTAATGTCAGGATTACACTGATATTGACTGGTAACATTAGCTTGGCTGTGAACAAAGCATAACTCAATTAGCCAGATTGGCTTGCCTGCCTTCTTTCTTCCTTGTGGATCAAACTCTTCTCTTGGAGTGAGAGCTAAAAAGCTGAGCTAGCTAGATCTCCACGGTAGTCTAATTCAGGATTCGATTATGATTCACAGGACTTGGCAAAATGGAAAACAAGCAAATAAATGAGCTTTTCTGCCAATGTTCCCCTGAGTAATTCAGTTCACCTCTCACATAGAAGGTACAGAGATAAAAGTAAAGCCAACTATTAATTCAAAATACAAACTGTAGGTATAAGGATTTATTCTGCTAGTGGTTTTCCTTCCTAAAAGTAATTGACATGCTTGAAGAGGATAATATCCTCATTTGTACAGCAAGGGAACCAATACTGAGTAATAAATTAATACTAAATTACAAGGATTTTCTGTTTTTTTTCTTTCAGCCAATCTTGGGCATGTCATGATTGGCCTGCACAGTTATCCTTGGATGTTAGACATGGATGCAATGCATTTGAAGAAAGCCTGTTTAAAGTCACTTTTTCTTGTGTTGCTGCAGACTCCTGCCTGTAGGATACAGAGTGTTCCTGAGGCTGCCTAGCATCCTGGATTGCTCATTATAGAGAAAGAACTTCTACCACATCAAAATGACATTTTGTAAACTCTTTAAAAACAAAAGGCTACAGAAACATGCCTCCTCATCCCTCTGGAGCTTTCTTCAGTGTAGAACTCAACTGGGGAAGTTCAGTCTTCTGAAAAAAAAAAAATGCCCAGAGTGACAAAGGTGGCAAAACTGTTTCTCTGTCAGGTGTGGTAGAGATCAACCGGCTGTCTAGTGTTCCAGAGATACCAATTTTCTCTAGCAGTCTGTTGGACAGGAGAGGAAAATCTTATTTCTCTAATACTGCCTAGGTACATGAGTGTGCATTTTTGGGATTATAGCATTTTAGGGATTATATAATTATATACTTTTGAGGAATAACAAATCTGACCTGTGGCATATATGCCCTTCCACTCTTTTTTTCAAGTCACTCTACAAATTCTGTCACAGAACTCAGTTAATTTTTATCTGTGGTGAGAAAGAGGAGGAACTGCATTCATATTTTACTGCTTGTTTTTAAACCAGCTAGCCAAATAACTTAAATTTCAGCTGAAAGAAATTTATAATTGGCCAAATTGAAGAGGAAGAAATTGAAGATAGTAGGAATCTGCAGACTGGCAGGCACTGAGGTGCTGGAAGAGATCTGTATCCTGTTGAGCTGCTTCTACGTCTGTTGTGTAGGCATGGATGGCTCTGTTTGGAAAAAGAGAATGTGGGCAGTTCTTGGATGACTTTAGACATCTGTTGCAGATGAATATATTAATGTGATTTGATTTGACAACAATTCAAAATACATTGTCAGTATAGGTCAAAAGAATTACACTTTAGCAGCACTTAATGATTAAACTGCAAATATTTGAGATTTACTAAGAGTTAAACTAGCTTACTGCAAGGTACTTTAAATAGAAAAGCGTGTGCAAACACATACACATTTGCACCTAGAACATAAATGCATAATGAAAGTCACCTCAGCAGACAGAAGAGTGAGTGAAAAGGCTAGCCTGTAGTAAAAATTTCTCTTTTTGAGTTTAAATAATCATAATGCGTTGGTAATGGCTGAGTCTTGAGGAGGTGATTTTTGCAAAAGCTTTGTGTCAAACTCAGCAGAAGATGTTTAGAAATGTTTCATCTCGGTGGAGATGTTGGGTCCAAATGCTGTGAACCAGGGGAGATCAGAGGGGTCTCATTTTGGTTCTTTGTTTTTCAGCTGTCTTTTGCCAGATACTTTTCCACTATGGTTTAACTCAAGTAATGTCACAATTCAGAACTTGCTGGATCTTGCAGTTCTGGCATTTCCTCTTTAGGTCACATGTATTCTTCCATATCTGCACATTTGTACCAGATCATCAGAATAACTGATCATACCAGGTGATAAGATGGGCAAGGGGGAGTAGGAGGCAGGTGCCTCAATGCTTTGGTCCACTGCAGGAGATAATTGTCTCCAGAGATTAAGAGAAGTAGGATACAGAATTGTTAAGGGGATATCTTAATGATCTGGTACAATACTTTTCACAATCTCTCTTTAATGTTTCTGAAACTTTGTTGTGTAACCCAGAGTGCAAAGTCACAAACTGTGTCAAGTAGCCTGTGAGCAGGGGGGATCATACTATCACCACATCACTGATCCAAGGACACAGTGGCCTTCTGATATGTCCTGTTGCATCTAAAAACTTAACACAGTGCTCTCTCTTTTCCATTGAATTCCCTTCATCTCAGCGTAACAAGCGTTTCCTGCTAGAAGTGTAAGTGTACCCATGTAGGACTTGCAAAGTGCAAGGGGAAGTGAGAGGGTCTATAGACCCTCTCTAAGACCCAGTTAGAACAGTGTATAAAAAAAAATTAAAAATTTGAAGCTTTCTTTCTTGTTTCCCCTCACTGACCCTTCTCTCCAGATCTAAGTTGAAGCATCAGCAAAGAAAATGATGGTTGCCTTAGGCAAAGAGCTGCAGAGATGAGACTGTAAAGGAAGAAAAGAGAAGCCTGAAAAGTTTCAGCACAGTGTGTGTGCCTTGGGCACTGAATATGAATCCAGCAGATCTGGAAAGACTTCATCAGTAACTAACAATTGTATTCTCTGCAAGCGTTTTGTAATACCTGCAACAAATTAAGTTTTGATAGTTAAATAAGCTTATGGGGCAACAATACACTTGTAGACATCTCTTGTGTATATGCCTGCATTTTTTCAGTGTATTGCTTGTCTGTATTGTAGTGCAGCACTGCACAAGTTCAGCATAGCTATTAAAGAGTGTCCATATGGGAGCTAATATAACTCAACCCTTAGATACATTTTTCTCTTAAAAGAGACATTATATACAGGCAAGCCTCAGGGTGAACTGTGAAAGCATTAGAAGTGGGTAGAGTAAGAAGTATTTCAAACTAATGTTACTGGACACAATTATTGTATTACAGTATTGGTTTGCTGCTGACTAAAATTATACTGCATCTAGATGCTGTGACAACTGTGTATCAAACAATACTATCTTTAAGTTTACTTTGAACCTTATGGACTACATTCACCTTTATGTTACTTCCATTTTTATTATAAGCAAACCCTTTACTGTAGTATAGTAAAAAACTGCAGTTTAAGGTATTTAAAAAGGGACTAATATTCTTTAATATTAGATCAGTATATTAGTGAGAACACAAATATAACCCAGTTCTTCCTGATGGAAATGTGTAGAAAATAAAAAAATACACTTAAAGATGCTGAGAGAGATTTCGGATTTTAATGTACTAAGAATTTGTGTATTACAATGCTTTTTGTTTTATTGGAGATGATGCTGTGTAATTGCAATATTGAATTTCTGGGAAGTTTTCCTCTTCTGTGCCAGACACACATGCCCCAACATTTTCATCAGATTATAGCACTTCTGGTGGTGTAATTGGCAAATTTACCAAAGGTGGTGCACTAAATGCCCTCATCTAAATGGTTATTAGAGATATTAAAGAGAACAGACCCACTACTGAACCTTGGGGAATGCAGGTTGTGATCTGGCCCCAGTGAGATTTAGCTCCATTCAGTACTACTCTTTGGAACCAGCCAGTTGATCCAGAGATATTTTTTATTGTAAGGCATGTGTTAACTATTTCAAGCATAAGAATTATTTTTATTAATAATCTGGGTCAGATGTCCAGTGTCAAACATAAAATTTTAAAGGCACCATATTTAGTGTACTAATGTTGTGTAATAGTAATACAGTGATCATCCTGACATGGACAATGAGGGCACCCTCATGAAGTTTGTGTATGAGACCAAGCTGTGTTGAGGTTGATATACTAGAGAGGAGAGGTGCCATCCAGAGGGACCTTCACAGGCTTGAGAAATTAACATTAATGAAATTTAACAGTAAGGTTTGAGGTCCTGCATTGGGGCAATCCCAATAAAAAATACATGCAGAGCAGGCTATGGATTGAGAGTAGTTCTGCAGAGAAGGACTGGGGAGGTGTGGTGCATGAAAAGCTGGACATTGGTCAACAATATGCAAATGCAACAGAGAAGACCAATTGTATCCTGGGCTGCATTAAAAGAAATGTGATCAGCAGCTTGAGGCAGGTCATTCTACTCCTCTGCTTTGGTTTCATGATGCTCTACCTGGACTACTGTGTCCATCTTTGGAACCCTCAACATAAGAAGGATATAGAGTTGTGAGAGTAGGTCCACTGTGGGGATGCCCATGAAGGTGATCAGCTTGTTCTTCTAAAAGGTTGTTCAGCCTTGAGAAGAGGAGGCTTCTGGGAGACTTCATTGTGGTGTATCAGTACATCCATCGAAAGGACCTATAATAAAGTGAAGGAGGGACTTTTTACAAGGTCTTTTGTTGATAGGAGAAAGGCTAGTATCTTTAAGATAAATGAAGGAAGATCTGTATTAGAGATTAGAAGTTCAGAAGTTCCTTACTATGATGGTGATGAGATACTAGACTAGGTTGCCCAGTTGTGCAAGATGCCCATCGTTGGATGTATTTGAGAATGGGTTGAATAGAGCTTTGAGCAACCTGATCTAATGGGAGGTGTCCCTGCCTATTGTAGGGAGGTTGCAACTAGGTGAAGTTTGAGGTCTTGAAATCTGTGAAACTTCTAATTATTTAGTGTCTATAGCTAAAGGAATAGTAGAGAGGGATTTTTAGAACATTTGCCTTACTGCAAGTATCTTGAAGTATTGAAGTAAAGAAGTTTTGGTTTTCTTGTGTTTGTGGCAAAGATCTGGCAACTGTAGCATCTTCTAATGTAGAAACAAGTGTTAGTATCTTTGTATACTTGTCAGCAATGTTTACGTCAATGAAACATGATTTGAGCCAGGAGTTATAACTACAATGGGCTATATAAACCAGTATTTATTGATTGGGGTGAAAGACCAGGAAGCTTACAACCTATTCTGTAGAAGATAATTTTTTAAGAGTGTGAAAAAAATCTGTCATTAAAAGAGACCAACTTTGAGGTGTTTAATTTCATTTCATGGTAGAATAAGAATATCTTGACTTACCTCTGGGTGCAGCAGCAGACAACATATTTACTGATTGGAAAAAAGAACACAGCATTTTATATTTTTTTTTATTAGGGAAACAACAGAGTAGTTGGCTTTTTCTGTGAACAGTAGCACCTTTCGCAGATTATAATATGCAATTATGACACTGCCTAGCTTAATAAAGTTAACTACCACAGAGTGAGTAGGTAGTATTATTTTGTTACGCACAGTAGACTTAATGATAATTGGGCTATCGTCCATCCCATGACACATCTCTGAAGTATTATAAGCATAGGAATTTCAGCATCTTTAAAAATAATTTCCACTATGAAAGCTTATGAAGTGACTGTTTAACTGAATATTAGTCTGAGATTTCACTCAAAATACTGCACTCAAGATTAAATCCCCTCTATTCTGTACATGTACGTAAATGAGCAAATGATGAATAAAAGTAGGTTTTCATATTCTCTCTCAACAGACTGGTGCTGATTTTCTTTTCCTTATTACTCTTATACTGGGTCTATTCTTCTGATTTTTGGCTCCTCCTGACTTAAACCAATGTGTAGCTGAAAGAGAACTGAAGCCAATTTCTTTGTATTGACAGCCACTTGGAATGACTAGGGAAGAAAATCTGAAGTTTGCTTTCATCTGTAGTGAGCTGATTGAATTTAATGGAAAGGTTTTTCTGTTGATTACTTTGCAATTCAAAATATAAAAACATTTACATAGAGCATTTTTGCATTATAAAATACTGTATAGAAAAGCTTTATGTGAATATTAATTTACTGAAGACATTAGCAAGAATACCATTTCAGAGTATCTAAATGCTCAGTTATGTATTTAGTGTGGTTATGAAAAATGGAAAGTGCATAATGTACACTTCAGAACCATTTTCTTCACATTTCACAGGAGCATGAAGCACTACAGAGCAAAGGCTGATATTGCAATCTTCACTCCCTTTTATGCTTATTACTCCATGATTAGGGTTTCATCTGAAACCTTGTTGGATTGAATTCAAATTCCCTGAGGATAATTAAGGGACTTGTCCACCTGCCTGATGAGGAAAGGCTAAGAGACCTGGGGCTTTTTAGTCTGGAGTGAAGACTGAGAGGGGATCTAATTAATGTCTATAAATACATAAGGGCTGGGTGTCAAGAAGGGCAGGGACCACCTCTTTTCACTTGTGCCTCGTTGTAGGACAAAGGGCAATGGATTCAAGCTTGAATACAGGATGTCCTGCCTCAACATGAGGAAGAATTCTTTACCATAGGGGTTACAGAGCACTAGAACAGGCTCCCCAGAGAGGTTGTGGAGTCTCCTTCTCTGGAGACTTTCAAGACCTGTCTGGATGCATTTCTGAGTGACTGGCCCTAGTTTTGTCCTTGCTCTGGCCTGAGAGTTGAACTGAATGGTCTTCAGAGCTCCCTTAAAATCCCTAACATTCTGTTAATATGTGAATTATTATTATTATTATTTCTTATTATTATTTCCTAAAAGTGGTGAAAGGACACTTCTCTGCTATTACCATACATACTATAAATAGAATGCTTACATATGCTGACTTACTCAAATGTAGGTTCTGGAACCAAATGTTTTCTAAATGAAGAAAAAAACCATTATGTAGATTTGGATATATAAAGTTCTACCTATGTGCAAGCAGTTTTGAACATTCAATGTTTCTTTTTGAAAAGGTTATCTTACGGTGAGATTATTGTGAGATTTTAGAGCTGAAAGACTCTCTTTCTCTCCCAAAAGATAGGCTGAACTTGGAGTTTAGGACTTACTTTTGTTCTTTGACAGGGACGTACTTTTTCATGATAACTACATAATTGCTACTGGTACTTAGACATATTATGGAATTAAAGGGCATGAAACACATCATATACTCCATGATGTGTGTAGTTCAGTACAGCCTAGCATTTGGAACAATGTCACCTTGGTTACAAGAAATAGTTGAAAAATACAAATTCTGAATACACAATTTCTAGAGTATCAATAAGGAAGACTTAAGAAATCCTCCTTCTGAGACAAATTTTTGTGCTAAGCACAAATGAATATAAGAAGTCCCATGGCATATTTAATTTTATTTTTGTCTTAGAAACATCAAGTAAGGTTGGCTGATTTATTTTATTAAAGACAATGTTAAAGTACAGGACAGATACAGACTCCCAGAAGGAAAAGAGGTACAATGCTGGAGGATGCTCAATCTTGAATCTCTTCCCAACCTTTTACCTTTTCTAATGGCAGACAAGCCTTACTTTCCTTACTTTGAGACGTGAATGTACACACTAGGTATTACTTATGTCTGTTTCTATAAAACATTTGTTGTTCAGCAGAGCAGTGTGTCTGTACTAATTAGGTAGCAAGAGAAGCAACTAGAACTCCCTGTTTTGTGTGTGTGTGTCTTTCTCAAGAGAATCTAATGAAAATGAGAAGAATAAAGGCATGCAAACTTAGAGAGCTTTTGATGTTTCACTATTAAGTGAGGATCATGCCAAGCTATTTCAAACAGTGGAAGAGAAGGGATAAGGAACCCTTAGAGAAGTAGTCTTGCTTTCAAGAACTGTAGAAGCAGTGCTGCAAAAGTCTGGTTCTCTGAAACACCAGAAACACTATATTACTGCAAAACTTCCTGTGCGTCAGACAGTGAAGGAGGCTTATAAATATAATAGCTGTTGAACTGCTGTGTGGGAGAGATATTAGCTCTATCAGGAAAAAGATTATCAAAAGCAATGCATTACTTTTCTTTGGAGAGGTGTATAGATTGAATCATCAAGGCATCTGGGCTTATAACATCAAACAAAGCATCAGAAACTGATCCTCTTACTCATGTTGGACAGTGCTGTAATTCATAATTAATTTCAGCTGTGAATAGAAAGAAAAGAGGAAGCAGAAGGAGCCTAAATCCTTTAGGGTTGTGAATGATAGAGCTGGGCTTATTCTGGTTATCAAAAGTTGCATGAGTTTTCTCTGATGAAAAAGTTTATCAGAAAAGTAATGAAAAAATCAGGGCAAGGGTTGACATTGTCCTCATTGTAGGCCAGGTGTTGGATCTGGTAAGACACATGTCAACAGTGAAAACTTTCCCCAGTCTGTCCAGTCAAGGGAGAATCTTCCAGTAGGTTTGTGCGTAAGAATGGCACAAGGACAAAATATTCTCATCCTCCTTTTAACTAATAGGCAAAATATCAAGAAACCCAGGTCTTGTTAGGAATAGTCTTCCCTGTTGACCTTGGTATATTTCTGTGTGCAATTAGCGTCTAATTAAAAAACGGGGAACTGAAATTCACATAGGCTGAGTTTGTGGGTTTAAAAAGAATTATTTCATTTTTGCTTTTCTGTATAAAGCCTGATCCTTCTTAATTCAGAAATTTTGTTTGGGTATTTATAGGGACAAATTTAATCTCAGAAAAGTTAGTTGTACACATTATTTTCCTATGTTTTAGATTAATATTTTAAAGAAAGTAGATTTCTGCATGCTTCAGTTGTTTAAAATATAAGGTTGATAATATTAAAGGCATAGCCTACACTAAAGAAAATCAATAGTAGTAATTTAAGGATGGTATCTCCATTTTTTTGCTTTTTTACATGTATGAACTCTGTAAACACCACTCCAGAAAGAAAGAAACTCTATTTTAATTGCTAACTCAATAGGGCATGTAAGGATAGGATGAGGGTTAATAGTTTTAAGTTGGAAAAAGGTAGATTTAGGTTGGTCATCAGGAAAAGTTTCTTTAGCATGAGTGTTATGGATCACTGGAACAGATTGCCTAGAGGGGTGGTAGAGTAGAAACTGAAAAAATCAAACAGGTTATTGAATTTTAACAAAGCAAAATTTTAAAATGTTTGCATGTTGGAAGCTGGAACTTGTGGAAGCAGGTGGCTTGTTGCATAATGAACTAATCAACAGAATATTTAGCCTTCAAGAGCTGCTTCCCATTAGAGTTTTTCCTGTGTAAGCACTTACTGGGTGACCTCAAATGAAGTACTGCATCCTTCTGAAATATGGTTTACTTGCAGGGCATTTTATCCCCAGGTAACCACTGTCATGACAAATAAATAAATTTATTTACTTCTATTACAATATTGAAGTCTTAAAAAAGGTAAGAATATTCATTTGCAGAAAGGGCTTTGTGAGAGGAAAGCTGAGATTGTTATTAACTAGAAAAACAATCATGAACTCAACTTTATCATCACTTATCTCTCAGCATCAGTGAGAAAATTTTGTGCTAAAAAAATCAGGACTGGAGATGGAAGGAGATAAGACTTGGAGAGAAGCTGTAGGACAGGCATAATTAGCACCATGGTTAGTTTTCTAGAAACTAAACATGCTTATGTCTCTTGGAACCTTAGAACAACTAAGCAGAAGTAAGGGAACCTATATGTTTATGGACACTATACACTTAAGGGTCAGTTAATCAAAAGATGTGTAAAAAAATGGAGCCCTTAAAAGCCAACACAATTTATACATTGGAAGAGAATTTGGACACCAAGTTAAAGAATGAAATTATGCAAACTTTATTCTGAAACTCTTCAAATATTCAATATAGAGTCAAATACTTTGAATTGTACTTGGAGGATAATCGCAGAGTGAAACCATCATCTAAGACATTTTATTGATTTTATAAAAATCATTGCTTAGCTACTAGGATTAACATTTTTGGAGGCAATTTGATTTGTTTTTCCTCTTTACATGACCTTTTATTTTTCAAGTAGTATGAGGTTTTTTGGTTTTTTTTCTGGGAGAGGAATAAAGCCTACAGCAATCTAGTTTTAGAAACTGCTATGGAGAATATAGTTGGGATAAATGTACAAAGCTATTAATTATTTTTTAGATTAGATATTACCTCATCTGTAGAATGGGTTAGTGGCCTTCCTTCTTGGACACTGAATACAGTCTCTGAATAACTAATGAATGAGATACACTGCTAAGTGCTGTTACCATTGCATCAAAAACTGAGATTGGTCAGTACCAGGGAGGTCACAATATACAGAACAGAAGATGTCATGATTCTGAGTGGTAGAGACAGCCTCCCTTTCCCACAGACTAGAAAAAGTAATGGGCTGCTTGGCAGAGAGCATGCTGAATCTTGTGAGGGGACCTGAACAGCAGGAGAGTAGTTCATAGGAGGGAGTGACTTCAGTGCATTGTAGCTCTACAGCATCCCAAATTACGAAACCAAGCCTTACTGTACAGTTGAATCCCTACAACTACTTCAGAAGAGAAGCTATTTAATCGTAATTTTGTAGTAGAAATTTTTCTACCTTGCAAGCTTTCTTATCTCACTGAGAAGGATCTAAATATGTTGGTAAAAATAGCAGCACTCTAAGTATTTCTTTGAAACAATTAATTTTAATTAGCGTTTTAACACAGGTACAAAAAAGCCAAATGTATTTGCATCTTTGTTAACCAGAGCTAATTTGTCATTACACTAAGCATTATCTAATGCTAACAAAATAGTGTTGGTACCTAGCACATGCTATGCTAATTGATGCTCCTTGTAGAAATACATATATGTATTATGAAAATAAGTAACTGCAGAACATGCAGTAAAACATTAATTAACCCATTACAAAGCTAGCAAATAATAGCACAAGTATTTGTAAACTTGCAGAGCAGTTCAAATGCCAGTGATTTTTCAGAGCAATAGAATCAGGTGCTAGAATGTAGAACTGGACTACACTCAAGTAAGCAGTGGTCTAATTAGTCTGTGTGGTTGCTATCTGCAGATACACACTGGTGCAATCCAAATGGTGCATTGTGTCTTAGAAATGAAATATTGAGGTCCCACCATAATTTCTAGTCACAAAAGCAGTCCTTTATCTTATATTATAAACCTAGGGGTTATTATCATCATCATTATAATATAAACGTAGGGGTAATTATTATTCTTTGTCTCTTTAAGCCTTCAAGTCAGATCAAACTTCATTGGGGTTCAGTTTTAGAAACCTGTGTTTTCATTCCCTTCGGTAACATTAAGGAACAGGAAAAAAAATAAGAAGAAAAGATCCTACCTGAGTTTAATAAATCAGCAAACACAAATGCTCCTACTCTGGCAGTTAATGAGGGCTTTCCTTAGAAGACTTCAGATTTAGATAGCAAATTTGTTAAATTTTCAGCGTTAATTTACACAAATGCTTGGAGTAAGTCCTGAAATGTCACCATAGAGAACACACTTTCTTGAGCTTGAGATTGTCAGTTTACTTGGTACAACTGTGAAATGTTTGAATTGGAAACACAGTTGTAGATGGTTTACGTTAACTTTATAGTCAGTATTAAATTCATCACAAATTAAGAGACAGAAGTTCAATTTCCATTTAATGTACTTTGCATAGTTGAAGTTCTCAAAATGTCGGGGTTTTCAGGAAACAGTCTTTATGTAACAATAATTCAGCTTTTTGTAAATGCTTTTCTTTGGCATTTTCAGACACGACTTAGTTATGCTCTTAAACTAAGGATTAAAAACTATAATTTCCTACCTGAAAGACTGTTGAAAGTACATGCAAGATGGATCTAATGCAGATACAAAAATAGAATGGAGTAAATCTTTCACTTTTAAACTACTTTGTTTTGAACTGAATTTTAATCGAATTGCACTGTTTGAGTTCAGAGAAGAAGGCTCAGAGTTTTAGCCTTAATCTTATAAAGCCTTTCTCCCATGATAAGTCCTTCACCTGAACCATCTATGGCAGACTATTTTATGGCAACCTAATATAGTTTTTCCTTTCTGCAAGGGAAATGTTTCTATGACTGATGGAGACTGGCTGTCTGACAGGATTAAAGAGATTCCTATTTGTGGAGTTACTGTAATGTCTATATGGTATGAAGTCTGATCTATGTACATTTACCACCCATATGTTTGCAACCACTGCTTGTGTTCTCTGCAGCATGCTGGAGATTATTCAGGCTGATAACAGATGCTGTCTCTATCAGAAGTACCTGATGATTCACAGCAAGTAGTGTCACTATATATGTATGTGTAGTGGTTTGGGGAATGTCCATTAAGAAAACCCCAGAAAACTAAACACACATCTAGGGGATACAGCAAATCACTCTCTTCAGATGCATTCCAGAGAGACTGGTATAGAGAGAGAAAAAGACACATGACTGGGGAAAGAGCAGATGTATAACAGAACTAGTCATAGATGCTAAGCATAAATAAGGACAGATTTGTTGAGAAGCAGATACTGATTCTCATAATCTTCCCTTCTGCTTTGATTGATGCTTTCTATTCCCTATTCTCTCTCATAATTATTCTCATTTTTCTTATATCAGTATTCCTGTTTTCTTCTCTGTGTAATACATGAGCCCTCAGATTTCAGCCAGGCTTCTGCTTATTTTTCAGAACTGGCTTGTGCTACACTGCCTTAAAATAATTGGCCAACTAAAATCAAGCAATGTGTGTGTTCTGTGTTAGATACATTTTGATATTTCCTAAATGAAACAAGAGCCAATGCTACCCCTCCAGAATGGGGCAGCATTATAGTTACAAAGAACAGTTTTACACTCTTGTCAAGTTTAAATTTAAACCACCGTATTCTCCTTCCATGAGGGGACTGTTGCAGTCAGAATTTGACAGAACATCACAGAGCAGGATTTTGTTCTCTGCTATATTTGACTAAAGCAGAAGTCAGTCCACCGCAGCAAATGCAGTGACATTATAGCAAAAATGGTGTTGGAGAAGATTAGATTGATAGAATAGAAACCTACTGATCTGCTTTTAATCCCAAACTGATGTTGTATGTCAAGGAGAATGATGTGGCTCTTAAGAGCTAAACCTGGATAATAAATCTCATATTGGTAAGATCTCAGGAGATGAATGAAAGTGGTTACAAAGTGAATGCTAATTAAACAGACTGACTGGCTTTCTTCTCTGAAGAGATCAACTGCTATTTCACATGCCTAAAGGAAATACTGTATTTTACTTAAAATGGCTTTTAGAAAAGTAATTTTTATATGATGATTTTTTTCAAGGCTTCCTACAACATTTTGCTATATGAAAAAAACCCCCAAACCAAAATCAAACAACCCCACTAGTCATGCCACGTATGATAAAGTGGCATACTGAGGAAGGCATTCTCAGAAGGAATGGCATGGAGTCAGATCCATGAAAGTCCATTTTAATGATTTCAGCTTTTTCCCAGGACTTCTAAGTCTCAGAAACTCTTACTGAAGAAAGAACTTGAGTGTACTTGCTGTTGTAGAAGATATTTTTTCTTTCCTATTTCTTGTTAAATTTTTACATTTTTTTTAATTATGCCTATGACTGCCTTACTGAAGAAAGAGTAGTTGTAGCCCTGAAAAGGCTAAGGTATTAGATCATTGTGCATGATTTTTATACAGAAACACAGGTTTTGAAGTGGGAGATTAATTACTTGGTCTGTGAATTAGAATAGACATCAAGCTTTTTAAGATCCTTAATTTTAAAATATTATGTTCCTGGAAAACGCTGATAAGGGTAGCAAATGATTAAAACGTCTGTCAGTAGCGACTTATGTCAGAGGAAGGTGAATGGCTTTCTCACAGTCATGTTAAGCCCTATTTTATACAGTGATTCTGAATGAGAATAGTGAGGTGGGGCATTACCTCTGTACCCAGCAGAACTGAACTTGAAGTGTTGCATTTTTCCCACGTGTGTACATCTGTGAAAGAATGATAGAACTTTGAGTAGAGAGCTTTTCGAAGTTGTAATAGAAAAATAAAAGAGTAATTTGTTAAATTTCTTCAAATTAACCAACCAGCTGGCTTGTCCATTCTAACAGCCAATGTATTTATCTCTGTGGTATCTCATGAAAGAAAGCACAACTTTTAAGGCTGAAATTTGGAAATGCTACATTAGTTGGGATAAATTTGATTAGAACTATGTAAGTTATACTCTAATCTAGTGTTATAGACAAATTGCCATCTCAGCTATTGTGATTGTTTCATATTCACATAAAATTTCACCAGGAGAGAGAGGGGTACAAGATAAACTCAGTGGAGCATTTAAGTTTCTGGTGCTCGACTATGCTAGTCTAGAAATGCAAAATAGGGTTAAAAACAATGTGTATAGCTGGATTATATTTTGATAGTGGTTTGAAAAGCAATTTTTAAATTTCAGATAAATAAGTTTCAAGCAATAATAAGCTAAATGTTTTTGTTTGTCATAATAGGTGAATCTGCTGCATTTTAAAAATTGTTTCCAGAATTTTTACAAACAAAAAGAATTTGAAAATTATTTTAACCTTCTGGTCAAGAACTTTGGTAGTTGTGTGAACTTCCAAACTGACTTTTGTGTTATGGGGAAGTGGTTAAAATAGAATAAATTGCTATGAAGTTCATGTAAAGTGTCCAAATGGGCAGAAATGTGTTTATACAGATAGAATATGCCCTTTCCCTCCAAAAGGAATCCATCCCCTGAATCAGATTCAGATATGCATTCAGTTAACAGCAGAGAGAAGGACTACTTGGATAATTGTTGTAATTATGCTTTAATTTGGAAGAAAGTAAAGACATACTTGAAATATATAGACTTTGATTCAGAAACACACTGAATAGGCATAATCTAATGCCTGTTTCTGCAAGTAGTTTGTCATTGTAGATGGACTTAACAAAACTATACGCTTTGTACTTAATGCTCTTTAACATACCTTTGCTTTTCTTGAGAGAACAAACCAGTAAGAAACACAATATGTGAATCTTAGCATCTATTGTATAATGTTTAAAATGGTGTCAATTTAGCTACATCAGCAGTATCTTGAAGTGACCGTGTATTGTATTCTCTTATGTTAGTCTTTAGTTTTTGAATACTTCTAATTAAGGGCTCACTGTTCTTAGGAATTTTAAGGAAAATGTATGTGTTTAAGCACTCAGTCTTCTTAGGCTTCACTGACTATTATATGCATAAATGCTTTTTCATCTCAAGAAGAATGTGAATGATGTCTCTTTTCCTTTTATAAGGGATTTTCAAATACTTGTCTTTCAACAGTTACATGCCAAATTCTGTCCTGCCATCATTCCTACTGTATCCTGTGTGTGCTTTTATTTAGTGTCTCTGCCTTTCTGAAAGTTGTCTTGCCATTTCAATGTTATTTTGTCCCAAACGGGAATATTAAGGTTACTCAGCATCATAGAGTCATAAAATAGCTTGAGTTGGAAGGCACCTTTTAAAGGTCATCAAGTCCAAATACCCTACAATGAAGAGCAACATTTTCAACTAGATGTTCATTCAGTCTTCATTATTTCCAGGTTTAGAGATTCCAGCATCCTTCTGGGCGATATTCCAATGTTTCACCACCCTCGTTATAAGGACTTTATTCTTTTATGTGCAGATTAAATCCACCCTGGTTTAGGCTTAAAAACATTATAACACCTTGTCTTGTAATTACATGGTCTATTAAAAAATTTGCACCCATTTTTCTAATAAGCCACCTTTTAAGTATTGAAAGGCTGGAGTAAGGTGTCCCCACAGACCTTGAATCTTTAGAGAACTGTATTTTAGTCCTGCATGACCAGAAAGAGTGGTAGTCTTTGTTTAATGGCAGCTATTTGGAAAAATGATGGCAGAGATCCACATGTAAAAAAATTGCCTAATGCACAGAAAATGGTTATAAATCTGGTTTTAGTTCCATTTATCTGGCTGTAGCTATTTTGTTGTGCATGTGATGCTCAATGAAAAATCAGAATAAAAGTGTGTTCTGCTGGGTTTGGACAAATTGAAGTAAAGTTGTAGCAAAATTAATCAGATGTTTCTAAACTGAATGAAAGCTGTATGAAGGTGGGATGTATACACTATTTTTCTTTCTAAATGAAGCTGTCACTATATAAAGAAGCGAGGCAAATTTTTTCAAGTGAGAGAAAAAAAAAATTGAGTTAAGGTCAGATTTAAATACCCAGTTAGCTCTCTAGTAGACAGGGAGGCAGTTGGCATTTTTATAATAGGAAATAATGCACTCTCTCAGGAACAATTTCTTAGTAGGAAACAGGTTTATTTCATCCTTTTCCTGTGTCATTCATTTAGATAAACCATAACAGTTGATGCATAAAGGGGAGTTTACCAAGTTCAGTGGCTGTCCCTGTAATACTATCACAAAGTGAAGTCTCTTGCTCTTTTTTACTTTTGTATCTCCTAGAAGAAACAATTATTTTACTTCTTTCAGAATCACGAAGTGGAAAATACATACCTATTCAATTAAAAAAACCTGAATAATGTCCCAGAAGATAAATGCTTGCAGTGCACATACTGTGTAGGACATGTATTAGATACTAATGAATAACATGAAAATAACTATGCTGTGAGATAAGAAAACACGGTCAAATGCTGAGCTTTTTGTACAGTGAATTTCTCTTAAATACATACAACCACACAAAAGTATTTCCATATATTTCTGTTTAGATCTTCATAACTTATCTTTATTATTTCATTGTTTTTTTATTCTAATGATCAGTACTATTCAGTATATACATCAATAATCTGGATGAGGGATTAGAGTGCACTGTCAGTAAGTTTGCTGATAATAAAAATCTGAGAGGAGTGGCTGACAAATCAGAGGGCTGTGCTTAGGCTTGTCACAGAGAAATTCAATGAAATTCTACAAGGGCAAGAACAACCCCATGTACCACTATAGGTTGGGGACTGACCTGTTAGAGAGAAAGTGTAAGAGAAAGCGATCTAGGGGTCCTGGAGGATAATGAGCCAGCAATGTGCTCTTGTGGCCAAAAAGTCCAGTGGCATCCTGGGGATTAGAAAAGGGCTGTGGTTAGTAGATGAAGTTCTCCTCCCCCTCCACTCTGCCCTGATGAGATTGCAGCTGGAGTATTGTGTCCAGTTCTGAGTCCCTAAGTTCAAGAAGAACACAGAACTGCTTGGGGAGAGTCCAGCACAGAGCCATGAGGTCAAGGAGCAATGGATGTAAGCTGGAACGTAGGAGTTTCCACATAAATAAGAAACTTCTTTATAGTGAGGGTGGCACAACACTGGAACAGGCTGCCCAGGTTGGTTGTGGAATCTACTGCTCTGGAGACGTTAAAAACCTGCTTGGACATGTTCCTGTGCAACTTGATCTAGGTGATCCTGCTGTGGCAGGGGGATTAGAATACATGATCTTTTGAGGTCCCTACCAATTTCTAACATTCTGTGATTCTGTCACCTGTTGCAGCACGCTTTCTAAATTCAGTTCTGAGACAGTGGCACAAATGTCGTCCAGGCACTTTCCTTTAACAGGAACTACACTTCTGTCTTTCTTTATGCACTGTGATAGAAATGCCTCTATAAAGATGGAGGTACTTAAGTTTTTAAAGGGAACAAGGATTACCATAATGATATTGGCACCATGCACTTGCACAGATTTGAAAACATTCCCCAAAGGTATTATAAAATTTTAATTTCTTTATTGGCAAAAGAGATATTATGACATTGGAAAGAAAGAGTAGGAATGGCCTAAAAGAAAGAGATTAAGATTCAAGAGCTTGGTTAATCTAAATTTTGATAGCTCTGTTGAACTCAGCTGTATCTAGTTCTACTGATTACAAAGAGAATACTGATCTGCAGAGTCTTGACGCAGGCTTCAGTGTTTCCTTCTTTTCTTTTTTTCCCTTTTTCTCTTTTTCATTTTTATAACAACATCCTCTTACACTCCTTCTGTAAACTCACTACCTTTTAAATGCTCTCAAGGGATTTTATTATTTTGGTTTTTTTTTCAGTGGAGTAAGAACTTCTGGAACTGGGTTGTCCTTTCTCAGGAAGTTAAGAGTTACACTAAAAAAAAAAAGGCAATCAGAGCTTTGTTTAAATGATGAAGCAAGGAATAAAGTGGTGAGGTTTCTTAGATCTACCTTTCCTCTCCAGACATGTTTGAATCTGGAGTGCCACGCTAGACCTGTATTTTTTTTCATGGCAGATGCAATGATACAATCATAATTTCATTCCAGCATTCTCCCTTTTATCAAGAACACTATGCACATTATAAATAATCAGTTTACATGTGGATCTGCATGTGTAATCTGATTTGTTGGAGGAGAGCCTCCACAGGTTTAAATTTTGTGAATAGGGTTAATGAGCTGAGGCTCACTGCTCTCAGGACCCCTTAAAAAGGATGTCTAGTTGTACATATTTTATGTATATGGAAGCAATCTTCACTTTGTAAGACACCTATGGGAAAAGGAAACTTTTAATACAAATCTGCTAGAGACTGACTAATCTTTTTCTAGAATTCATACTGAAGAATGACATCTGTCCTTGAGTGGGCTGTGCTATAACATGGGAAATGTTGGCGCTCTTATTACTGTTTTGGCTAGTACTTTGCTGTTACAGCCACTGCTTTTCAGAGTCATTATTTTTCCTGGGCATGTGGCACCTCTCCCAGCTTTGTAGGTTTGAGGTGCAATAGAGGGGAAAATGAAATGATTCAGGATTACTTAATGGCTATGCTAATCTTTCTGTCAAAAGTCTGTGCTTTGCCCCAGTCTGCTTCCTGCTCTGACACTGCCTACCCAGTTGGCTACTTGCCTTCTGCCTCACACATTTTGCTAACAGTTACTGCCTTCTGGACGGTCAAAGGTTTTCTCTCAGTTTCCAGCACTCTGACAGCAGATGATACAGATAGGTGGGCATACCTTTCCTGGGCACCCATCAGAGAAGCACATATATAGTTTACTTGAGAAAGAAATGTACACTGAAAACTTTATCTGAGAAAATATTGATGTCTTGGGCTTTTTACCAGCAAGAAAAGTTGCAATCTGCTGCGTGAAATGAAGGTTGTTGGACTTGTCTCTCTTAAACAGCTAAATGCAGCATAGGAGAAATCTCAGTGGCTAACCTGCCAGTGAAAATCTTCTTTCAGCTGCTGTCTCACAGGTCTTTTTTCTTGCCTTGTTCAAGGTTTATTTAAGGATCTCTGACCCTGCATCTAGGGCCTCTTTTCTCCCTGATAGCTTCTAGCTTCCCTGTCTCAGTTATAAAAAGCTGCTCAGGCAGTTTCTCCCTTTTAATTTTTTATAAGCAACCAGTGAGCCTGACTTCTCCTGACTTTTCTTCTTGGCTCCATCTGACTGGCAAACATTAGCCCAACTCCCTGAGTGATTCTTGTACCACTACGGGAAATCCTGGAAAGTGTTGGTGGATAATTTTTCTTTTGGATGCTCTTTTAAGACATCACTCCAAAGTGATACTCTAACAAAGTATTGTTCCTCTGGGACTACTGGTACTTTATTCCCTAAAGGGTAGCTTTTATAAAGCTTTGTGAAACATGGAAAGGTTAAGCTGAGGGTCTGTCCTCATATCACTCGACATAGAGCTGGTCAGCTCTCTCCATGTAGCTGCAAATTTAATTACTTGACAGAGGCATTGTTTTAACTTAGCTCTTTGCTCATCTGTCTTGTTCTCTGTAGGGAGTTATCTGTCAGATGCTGGGAGCACACAGTCCCACATATATATTCGGGGGCACTGACCATTGCTAAGAATAGAAACAGCCCTCTCACCTGAAGCAATTTGCTGACCCTGACTTAGATGCTGGAGGCAGGTTTGACAGTCAGTAATTGCAGCTACTCTTCTGGCACTGTCCTGTGATGCATCTGCCAGAGACTGCTCGTTTGTTCCCAGTGCCACTCAGTAATCATTTGAGAATAAATCCAATTGAAGATCTTTTTGATATAAGATTTATAGTTTTGCAAAACAGTGTTCACTGCAAGCATCACTCTTTAGCTATTGACAGCAAAGTTCAAAAATCTCATAATTGGTTGGTTTCACAGCAACTGAAAAAGGTTAATGAAAATGAAGTCTAAAAGGCAGCGATTCAAAATTTTAAATG
Source organism: Upupa epops (assembly GCA_013397515.1). Lineage (NCBI taxonomy): Eukaryota > Metazoa > Chordata > Aves > Bucerotiformes > Upupidae > Upupa > Upupa epops. The sequence goes on along the minus strand of VZRI01006343.1, from coordinate 357,251 downwards.
CTCAAAAAGGATTCTCATTATTTTATGTTGATTTAGCCCTCATATTCCATACACATTCCAGCTGTAATGACTCCTGCATCTCTTCTTGCATCACACAGAACCATAAGCTATAGGCTGTTACAGTTGATAAAGACACTACTTTTTGAAAGCTGGTAAATATCACTGAAAGAGTAGGATTTGTGCTTTGTCCTCTAGAGGATAGAATGCTTCCTTCATGGAATTATTGATCTGATTTATACTTAAGCACAATTAAAATTACTGTATTAAGAGTATTGGAAATGTCTGGTTGAACGCATGCCAGATTGCAAGATCAATACAGAGGTGGACAGGTGGATTTGTCAGATCTGAATAGTGAATGAAAGAAGCCTAGCAGAAAGCCTAGTGCTCCAAGTTTTGGTCTGTAGTCTTACCAGCAGACTATACTGCTCAGATGTAGTTTTGTCAAAAATAAAAATTGTAATTTATTTTAGTTTTAAAATAAAGTGTAAGGTACTAACTGAGCTTGACCAAACTGAGAAGTTAATAAACACAGAGGATTCCTTTTCATATACAGCAACTCAATATCTATCTTAATAAGATTAAAATAAACAATAAAACTGTCTCAGATACTGTCACTGAGAGCACATGAGGTTTCAGGCATAATAGCAGCAAACTGTAATGATAATAAAATGCAGTTAGAGCGTGCTGGCAAGGAACGCTAAAGAAAATGTATGTTCCTAAATCGAATACCTTTATTGTTCAGACCTGTTTGCTGTAGCATTACAGGAGGCATTGACATTTCAAATGATTGCTTCTGTAATGAAGAATGTGAGAATTTGTCACAATATGCCAATTAAGTTTAGAATACCATACAGCAAATTTAATGTAGGTTGAAGGTAATGACCCAGTAGTGTATTATGTGCTGCACACCCCTGTCCAAAATACTATTTGGATCTTTAAAATTCTTTTTCTTTAATGGAATGCTTTTGATTTTACTAAACCTGGGGATTCTTGATTCATAAATTAGGTATCTAATCATGCAGATCAGTTCATGCATAGAGACAAATGCATATCAACAGCAGTAGTCAAACGAGGGAAAACTACTACTGCATTGTCATATAATTGGAGTGATTTATGTCTTGGTATGATGGCACATATTCATGCTGTTTGTTTTGATGCTGTCTCATTGAGTGCACAGCTTAAAGACATTTGATCTTTTCAGTATATAGTCTCTCACAAATCCTTTTTGTTTACTATCAAAAAGATAATTTGTAAAGTGAGTGTTCTGTTGCTCTGAATTGGCAGAAACACTTTTCAATCTGCCAATTCTTCCTTAAATTAAGGGAATTAAATTTATTAGCCTATAGTTTTTTTTCCTTTAACGGTAGGTTTATCATGCTACACAGCATTTGCTCACAGATGACTCCTCTTTTGGTTATGGCTTATCAGAGCAAGAGTAGGATACTGCTGATATCAAGGCAGGACTTTTTTTTTCACTTGAGATGCATGTCAAAAGCCAATAGCAGCTGATCCCACTGGGGATGGGCATAACTATATATTTGAATGTAGTAGTAAGACTTAAATGAGCATCTCACTCATGATGTATTGCTCCCTTGGATGCTGTACAAAAATTCTCATGCTTTCACTATGGTTGCTTATTCAAGTTTCAGGTAAGTTAGGCTGAGCAATGTGAAGTTTCAGTTTTTTCAGTTTGCTCCCTCTGACTTGTTTGTAGATTCTATTACTGTGGTTTCACTTAAGATCTCCTGTAGTTTTGAGTGACACTACTGTATATTTTCTTGTATTTGGTCCATTAGTGTTTGTCATGAGTTGTTTATAATGTAAATGTTTTTTTCTTATGCTGAACATGTCTACAGATCATTTGCACTTACACCAGTTTAATAAACAAGAAGCAAAGCTTGCTAGGAATAAGTCAGCTAAAGGCTACATACTCGTGGTGAAAAGACATTTTTGCTTTAATTGCTTCAAAAAGACCTATTTGAAAGAAAGTTAACAGAGGTAGAATAGGCTGCGGGGAACTAATACAGGTCCTTGCAACAGAGTGTTCCTGTACATGGAGATGCTATTTTTTTTGTTTGTAACAAAATGTTTTGATGTCATGAGTATTAATCCCAAAGAATCAAAACAAAGGGGCAGACGAAGGACTCTTCTGGCCAAAATTCTGTGTCATAAATACCTAGAAATTAAGTGCTAGATTTTGCAGGTTCTACGCACTGCTGAATGATGTTAAGTGGCTTCAGATTTTGTTGTCTTGTTTGCATCAGAAACTGTCTACTACTGCCCTGCAAAACAGCCTGTCTGTTGTAAAGATTTTGCTCATATATACTTCATTTCCAGAGGAAGCAACCAGTGAAATTGCCAACACATTTATCTTTCCTCTTCCTTGCACTTACTATGATATTTCCATGGGTTTGTGCTTTTGTATTTCTGTTTGGGACTGAATTGATATGCTGAAGTCTTGCCAAATACGTTCAGGCACTCCAAAGAGATCTTTTGCCGTCATGCTTAGCAAGTCCCCACGGTGGATAAATACCAGGCAATGTCTGCTTAGCACACTGCCCAGTTGCTGTTGCCAAGACTTCTGACAAGTGTGTTTGTATTTGTCCATGGCTCGGTAAATGTTTTTTTCCACTTCCTAGAAGTTTTTATGGAAATGCTTTTCTATAGCATAGATAATAATCAAGTGTCTATAACATTGGGATGTGTAATATGTATTTTCACTTGGCTGAGTGTGTGAGTATCATTGTCTAATTAGATGCTTTTCATTGCATACACTTAAATTTGAATTAACCTCTGGATTTTAAGATGTTGGATTAAACTCAGCCCTGTTGAAAATAGCTGTAATTCTATTCAAGTAAATTTAAATAGCAGTTGGATTTTCCTCTGCTTTTGTGTATTCTTGACCAAAAGTCTTAATTTACACTTTGATACCTAATTTAAGTAGGAACAAGTAATGTTGATATTTCAAATATAAGACAGAAGCAGGTCTGGCTCAGCATTGACTGGCTGTGACAGGGTTATATCTACAATGCTGCTTTTTTGTCATGTGATTGGAAGATGGATGAGACACTAGGTATTACGAAAACAATAACAGAACATCTGCTAGACTGCAAAGAAATGCAAACTTATATTTGACTGGGACATGAGGGCATTTCAAAAGCAATGTTTTAAATCCTTTTTTAAAAGGACAAAAGAAGTTGTAAATTCCAAAGTGGAATCTGGGGTTCTTGCTGAAGTGTAATAGATAACTGCAAAAATCTGTAAGTAAACATGAATAAATCCTACAGTAGAAGTAGGTTACACATTTCAGTTTTCTGGTATAGCTCAAATAACAACTTGTCTGGTTTTGTTAGAAGAGGTGAGAGCAGACCTGTCCTTTGTTTAAATTTTATACTATGCTGAATCTGAAAATTTCTGGAATATACTGCTACGGAAAGAGTAGCATTTAAATGCACACATGCATGGACTAGTGCCCAAAAGGGTTGTAAGAGAAGGATCTGTGCAGGCTTATCTCATTTTCCAGTGCTAATGTTTAGATAAATATAAACATGCATAGCCTCATATTACCAGAAACATCGTCACCCTAAACCAACTCTCAGTTGCATGCTGTGAGCTAAGAGACCATAACAATGTGACAGAAAACTTGCAGAAGGCACACTTCTAAGTAAAACACAGGGTGCAGTCTCTTTAGCAGAAAATTCTGTTTTAAAGATTGGGATATGAATAACTTAAACCTTACCTGATTGGTTTATTTATTCAGACTAAACCTTTGAAATTCAAAAAATTTGTAACGTGCTCATATATCCATATAAAGAAATGGATATGAAAAAATATATACAGTGGCAACAGAAAGCAAAACATTGGCAAAAGGCTCTTTTGTAAAGTTTTTTATGGGACCTACATTGCTGCTTATAATTGCCGGTTTCTCTTATGTTGAGGCATGGAAGTACTATGTTCCTGACTCAATTGGCTTAGAGAGGTCAGTGAACAAAATCCACAGGAAGAATCTGTGCCTTTACACTGTTACAGCACAATGGCAAACTGTCAGTTCAATTCTCCTGTCATTTTGTATGCAGGGCAGGTAAAAATGATATATGCGTGCCTTGAAATTTCCCCTATTTGCTGTCATCACTGGAAGAACATTCAGATATTATTCCTGTAGGCTGTTACATTCATTCATCTTGGAACAGGATTTTTTTCTCCCCCCTGTTTAGTGATCAGACTAAACTTCTAGCCTGCAGTAATGAAAAGTTATGGGGAGAAAAAGATGTTGCATAAAGAAGTGTAGGACTGGAGATTAAACTCCCTCTTGCAATTCATGGTATGCTAATGAGGCACATAAGATCATTCAGAGCAGGGTAATGCAGTGATATTACCAAGAAACCTACATAATTTACTATGGGGAGCCTTTACTTAATATATCATATTTCAGCAAGAAACTTAATAAAAAGAAGCTTAATACATAAATACCACCAAGAATCATAGAACATAATGCAGCATTTGATCAGACTAATATATAAACACTACTGTGAAACCTAATTTCCAACAAGTTGCTTGAGAATCAGAATATACATATTGCTTATTGTTACTGCTGAAACAATAGCTTAATAACTAAGGATACCAGAAGAGGCATAATGAACATTTCTTATTATTTATATTCCCTGGTTGCCTTCAGTGGCAATAAAACCTAATATTTTAATGAATGGTCTGGATATCAAAGCAATTTTCCTTGCCACATAACCCTAGCACTCAGCAGCCGTACAGCAAGAAGTGTTACCATGATGCTATCATGAGGCATAACCTATGGTGTTTTCCCCTCAATTTTATTGATTCTTCTGTTTGTAAAGCCGTTCTGTTTCACTGAATGACAGATCTATAGTGGTATAAGACACTTCAATTTCTCTCCCATCAAGGGTCAAAAGAACATATTCATACATTCAATCCGCATAATGTTATTTTCTATAAGCGTTACAGGGGGGAGTTTAACATCTCTTCAAAAATCTGACGTCCACTTGAAACAGGTATGTTATGTCTTTTATTAGTATCTTTTCTGAAGAATTACCTTTGAAAAACATAGCAAAAAGTAAAAGGTAGGAAAATCATAGTCATCAAATATTTTGGGTTGGAAGAAACCTTTAAAGTTAGAACTCTCAAAAGAAAGTGAAAAGTGAAGTGAGATGATGGGTACATGTTTTAATGTTTTTGATTCAGTGTGCAGTGTGCAGGGACCATGTGTCTCTTCTACATTATGACTAGAGTCAGTGAGATTGCATGTGAAATGTAGTTGGTGTCGAGGTGTCAGCTGTGCACAGTAGTTTTAGGGAATTGCAGAACTGTACTTGATTCTTACGGTATTTCTGTGGGTATTAAGTAGGTTTACACTAGTGTTACAGATCAGCCAAATTTCTTGAAATTTCTTTTTACTCTCCTGGCTTGGTTTTTTTAACATCTTTCAAAGGTTTTTTTTTCAGTAAAATTCTAAAACAAAGTTAAGTGAAGATTCAAAATTTTCTGCATTAGTTTCTGACAGGCCACCTGAGAAAACAAACCTCTGGTNGACTTAGTCTAGGTGATCCTGTTGTAGCAGGCGGATTGGACTAGATGATCTTTCGAGGTCCCTTCTGATCCCTAATGATTCTATGATTCTAATGGGTTTAGTCAGTCCTGCTAGGCATGATGACTCACTGCAGGTTACACTGAAAACTCTGGGCGCCTGACTAATTCATCTCAATGATTTGAGGATTCCTGCTGAACGATCTGAAATGCTCAGAACTCCTTCCATCAACAAAGAAATCTGAAGTCATCGACTCCACAGTCTGAGGCTCTTAGTTCAACCACACTTGGTTGGAAAAATTTGGAACAATTCCACATCTTCATCATTTAACTAGGTCTGACAGGTAGAGAGAAAACATAGCTTTTAGTGCTGTAGTGGCTCTGGTTACCTGAAGATCAAAGTCTGGATACCAGTCACACTATCTCTGTTGCCCTGTTTTACGAAATACAATCCCAATTAAAAACAGTGCATGAATCATTAATGCAATGGTGAATGCATTGCCTGTATTTTTTAAAAAAAAATCCTTTCCAGTATGTTGTTGTAAAGCAAGAGGGTTCATCAATACTGAAATGCAATGAAGTTTGTCAACTATTTATCAGTAAAACACTGATAATGTAATCCTTACTCTATTTATAATCCTGTGCATGAGCACCTCAGGACTTTATTCAGCATCCTTATTCCAATCACAGAAATTTTTTTTCCAGTACTGTGTTCACAAAACACTGTTTGTTTATTTTTACATCAGTGAGTAAATAATTTAATAAAATCATCTATGCTAGTTTGAGCCCTGTGTATACCTTACAGCCCTGTGCATGCCTTACAATGGTAAGCAGGAGATAAAGATTAAATAATTGAGATCACCTGTCAATGGCCATCCACAGTGGTGGATATGATTTTTATCTCTAGCTGTACTAGATTAAGTGTAAATGTATTCCATGATGATTGTAAATAGCTATCAGCTGCAATGTATAGCAGCTGTTATAAAACAAGAAGTAAAACTAGCTAAGAATGCCAATGACAGCTGCAAACTAACCTGCCATTTCAAGGTTCCTTTACATCACTATTTATATATCACAATATCTTATCAATCATTGAGTATGTAAAATGCTTAAGTTCTAAAACTATTTTTATGCTGTTTATTAAACTGTATAAGTAAAAGTATATAACTGACATTTCGTACAATGGGTCCTATATCTTTTAGGCCATCAAACACTACACAAAAACCCCCATTCTATTTAATTATAATTATAATATTGTCAAGATTAGTTAAACAGTTTGAGAATCTAGGAAGAACTATTCAGGGTCCTTTTTTATGGCAAATGTGTTTGCACTCATTTCTGTGTTGGTAGCTCTTAGTGCAAGCAGACAGCACATAGTATTATGTAACTACTATTCTCAGTGTCTGCAATATCTAAACATTTAACAGTCCATAAATAATCCAAACAACAAATAGAAAGAAAGAGTCACCCCCTCACAGAGCAAATAGTTTCTTGTAAGTATCACTTTTAATGAATAAAAAAATTGCTCTGATTCTGTTTTTGTAACACTCAAAACAGAAATGCTCACTTTCCAGGTCTGCAACTCAGAACAGGCTATCACACCTCACAGAAGTTTCTTCAGCCAAGGGACATATATATGCTATTAACCTCACTGGCATGCAGGTGCTGCTGCCTTTCTCCAGCTCTGACTGTTTCTGTGCTAGCTGCAGCCTGCCAGCTCCATCTATTAGCTACAAATCAGCTGCGGCAGCTGCTTTTACATCATGCTATTTTACATCCCTGTGCTCTAGAAGGGTCCTTCTCCAGTTACTGTTTGCTACTGTAATCTCTTCTGTTGCTCCTTTATGAGAAGTGACAAGCTTCTTTATGAAACGTCTTACATACTGGAAGAAAAAGAACTCCATGCATCTGGTTGCCAATGCAGTCTTGCTAGCAGATCCTTCAGGTATAGTTCCAAAGATAAAGGAAAAATTTCTGACTTGCTGAGTTTGAACCAGGTCCATACACCCGTGCCAACAAATTTCATTAGATTTGGCTCTGTGGGAAATTAGGTATCCAAATGAATAGTTTCAAATCTGTATTCAAATTAACCCTCTTAGTGCAGAAAAGCATCTTATCCTTTTCAGCTTTATAGTGCTTCGCAATGAAAAGGGATTTGACTGATTGAATTGTGTCTTAACCTGCACCTTTACCTGGTTACCACACATTCACAAGTCTAGACAGTTCCTAAAGATCAGATTTGAACTAAATTGGAGGATCATGCAGAAGAAAAGTAGTAGCAAGCTAGGTCATAGTGATGCCTCATTGTGTGGAGCACTAACTACTATCAATAGCAAGGGCTTCTCTTGTCAGCGAGCTACTGTTTCTTTGCTCGAGTAGATGGATTATAATGTGATGCTATAAATGGAGTGATACAGCAACTTCAGGAAACAGAATTTTGACCATTTTCAGTGTTGAACAACACTTTTTGACAGATAAGATGTTAGGTATTTAGTCACTCATCTTTTAATGAAATCTGTTTGTTTTCTTCAGCTTCACTTTGTCAGGGGTTTTCTTCCTTCTTCCTTTCCATTTTCACTTACAGCACGTTTCACATCTTACCCATGATCTTTTTTTTTTGCCTTTCCATGTTTCTCTCCCAATGCTAAGGAGTCTGTCGGGACATTCTCAGGGCAAACATGCTTTTGGCTGCACTCCACAACCTCTGCCCTGTGTCTTTCTCAGTATTTCTTAGATGTCTTGCTTTGACTCTGTGTTGCTCCGACTTCAAGAAACCTGTTTGACTATGGAGAAAAAGGCATGCAATGAGGCATCAATAAAGGGCCAAAGATCAGCTGCCTTGAGGAGGTAGAACATCAATAAAAAAAGAAGGAATGAATGCCTCTGAGGAAGATAAAGCAGCATGGTTTACAGCTCTGGAGAATACTAAACAGGTGCAAAATGCTTATAAGGTAAATTATGGCCTAAGATAAAAAAAGAAAACAAAAGCAGATAAAAAAGCAGATTCTGTACCAAGCAAGAAAAAATTTTTCTTGAATTGTAGGACACCAAGCACATATTTTATATTTAATATTGTTTAATCTTCTCATATGACTACTTCTGTAATATCTTGCCATTTATTTTGGCAACACTGAGGCCAGATGGGCTGGTGTCTTGGGCTCAATAGGATTGAAATAACAAAGTTGTATTGAGGTCGGTGAAAAAACTTAAATTTACTTCAGTGGAACCACCAACTTGCCTATTCTTAGCCATGAAAAACAATTTTTAACTTTAACCTACCATTTTATTTCCCTTTCTCTATCATAGCTGCCAAAGGCAGGAACTGGAGGTGTGCGTGATGTCCTGTTGGGAGAATCTTTGACCTTAAGGTGTCTTTGTCTTGGACTTCATCAGGACCAAAATTAAAGTAACTTGTATTAGTGTTCAGTTAGAGGAATAACTAAATATCTTTTCTATCTTTTCAGACTTATACAGTGATTTTTTTTAAATACAGAAGTACATAGAATAATATTTTTCTCTTTGGGTTTGCTGTTCAAGATTACATGTTCTGCACAGGGGTAGTATTAAGTAGGCCAAAGATCTCTACGTATGTTACTGTTCTTTGCCAATATTAAGTAAGTTTTTCAACCATATGTTAGCTAAAGAGGAGCATCCTCTATAAGATCAGATCATTCACTTGATATCATTGGCACCAACTCTAGCAGCTGCATTTCTATAGCAATTTTTTTGCAAGTAGTGATAATGTTTTAGCTCTAGGGCTTAGCTAGCATGTTATAGATGAGAAAAATGAGTAACAGGAGAAATGTACTGGTGTTTGTTCTACAAAGTCAAATAAATGATTTAATGATTGTTAAAACCCTTATAAATCACTGCAGAATGTTTTCAGCAAGCTTCTGGAAATGAATCTGTACTCCTGTTTAACATACTAAGGCCTGCTGAGAGCAGTTGCCTTACATAAATCAATCATGTTCATACCCCAGCTGCTATAAAATAGAAGTCTTGATTCCCAAATTACCAAATCCTTTACCTTAGGGAAGAGTAGCTGAATACTGAGAGGTCATGCCAGAACAGCAGCACAGAACCCACAGTTTGTAAAACCCTTGAAGGACAGAACTGCTCTTCTATCATAAACTTTTCTAAGTATTATACAGTGTCCTTGGTGCAGATGACATTATAAAAAAGGTGGCATTATGTCATTGATGGGCATGGGTACATTTTAAACAGCTCTAAAAATTACTGTTTTTGTACATTATTAAAAAAAGGTCTAAATCTAGATAAACAATACTGGAACTCTTAAAACTGGAACTCTTAAAAGTCTTAAAACTCTTTTAAACTACATTTAAAAATATTTTTTGTGACCTAATTCCTATTTTTTTTATTTGCGTGCAAACTTGTCACACCTGAAAGTGCCAGGAGGTAGGGGCTGGAAAGCAACTAAAATCCACTTACCTTTCCAAGCTGCTTTCTGAATAGTAATATCAGTTGGATAACTCTGTGTACAACACGATACTACATGACAGAAAATGTTCTGTAGATTTAATACCGTTTATCTCCCTGTAATGAAGTATCTGTTTCTGACTTTCTGTAACACATGTTTGAGTTACATTACCCATATAATTAAGCATCATTAAATGATAATAGCAGTCTTTTTGCAAAGTAATTCCATGGTTGTTTATTCTTCACCAAAAGTAGATGGCATTTATTTTGCATGTGTCAAGGAAAAGCTGTAAATGTTAAAGAAGTTGCTACAGAATAATTGCCATAAATTTGCACAGGAATTACTAGCTAACATATGTCTTAGACTGAATAATGTACTACACAAACTTCTATCAAGGTATTTCAAAAGGGCATTATTTTTATATTATTTCTGAAAAGGTCATGGTATGTGCAAACAACTGTATTCAGTTATGGGTGCTACATTATTTCAGTGAGCTACCATGTTCTTTTATTTATAAGAACATATGCTTTTCAGCACTACAGACGACCCTTTCTACTCTTGGTTCTGGAGACATGCAAAGCGTACACTGAGGTCCTTTTGCTTTGATATATCCATTTATGAATAGGGATAGTACTGCAGGTAAAGGCTTAGAAGTTCTGTACCACACCCTTCCACTTTGTATGTTGTAATACATATGCATGCTTCCTCTAGATTAACTTTTTAGTCTGAATCAGGAATGCGCTTGTGCACTTGTGAAGCAAACCTCATTATCTGCACTTTGCATGGTCTGCTTTACCACCTGTTCTAGTGCAGGTTGGTGTCAGCACTGTGGATTTCTTTCAAATTAAGACAAATAAAAGAAGTGTTACAGAAGTGCACCTAATGCTTTCCAATTAGGAGGCCCAGCACAGAGCCAAGGCTGTTGTTCATCTAGCAAACCTCAAACCATGGTTCCTGAAGGTCCTCATGACCAGCCTATTGGATCTACAGATCCCATTTTATTTTCTTATGTAAGTATAATCTACGTAGCCTTTGGGGTGAGATCTCAGGTGGTGTAAAATCCCAGCACATTATAGATGTACAATCTTCCTGGGTATGGTGGTTGAAGCAGAATCCTGTCCAGTGTTTTCACACTTGTTGCTGTGGAATATTCCAAGCTGCTTTCTTGGTGTGAGCTTCAGAATGAGATTGTATACTAGTGCATTCCAAAATAGTATTCCTATCTTAAGTATACTATGTGCTGACACCCCAGCAGACTGTGCTGCCATTCAGCAAGACCTGGACAGGCTAGAGAGCTGGGCAGAGAGATATTGAATGAGGTACAACAAGGGTAAGCGTAGAGTCTTGCATCTGGGCAAGAACAACCCCAAGGACCAGGATAGGTTGGGGACTGGCCTGTTGGAGAGCAGTGTAGGAGAAAGGGACCTGGGGGTCCTAATTTACAGCAGAATGACTATGAACCAGCAATGGGCTTTTATGGCCAGGACGGTCAACAGCATCCTTGGGGGGATCAGAAGGGGGGTGGTTAACAGATTGACAGAGGTTCTTCTCCCCCTCTTCTCTGCACTAGTGAGACCACATCTGGAGTATTGTGTCCAGTTCTGGGCCCCTCAGTTCAAGAAGGACACAGAGCTGCTGTAGGGTGTCCAGCTTAAAGCAATAAACATGATGAAGGAGGTAGAACACCTCCCTTATGAGGACAGGCTGAGGGAGCTGGGTCTCTTGAGTTTGGAGAAGAGGAGGCTGATGTGTGACTTCATGAATGTCTCTAAATATGTGAGAGGTGGGTGTCAGGGGGATGGAGCCAGGCTCTTCTCAAGGCCATCTGGTGATAGGACAAGGGGAAATGGGTGCAAACTGGAACATAGGAGGTTTCATATAAATATCAGAAGGAACTTCTTCCCAGTGAGGGTAACGGAGCATTGGAACAGGCTGCCCAGGGAGGTTGTGGAATCTCCTTCTCTGGAGATGCCTGGATGTGTTCCTGTGTGACTTGGTCTATATGATCATGCTGTGGCAGGGGGATTGGACTGGGTGATCTTTCGAGGTCCCTTCTGATCTCTAATGATTTCATGAGTCTATGATTTTTTTCAGATCTGAAGGAAAAAAAATAATCCTAGAAACAGAATTTCACTGAAATATATTTATGTCATTCTGATTTGTATTTTCTTCTGGGGAATGTTTTATTTTTAAAAAATGGTTTGCTTCTTAATTGGGAACTTCCTGTTGTACAAAAGCAGTTGGCATTTACTGGGTCTTTGCTCCTGATTTAACAAATATTTAAACTTAAATTTAATATAATTCACTGTTAGGATGTTTATTAACAATATTGGTCATAGAATATCTCAGTATATTTCTGAGACAAGGGATTGTTTGGCCTTGAATAATCTCAGTGTAGGTCCTAACAATATTTATAACTAATTGATGGAGGGTATAAGGAAGAAGGACCTCCAAGTGGTGTCCAGTGACAGAATGGGCTCAAAATGAAACACACAAAGTTCTTTGAACATAAGAAAACACTTTTTACTGTAAGGATGTTGAACACTGGAACAGGTTGCCAGGAGAGACTGCAGTTTTCCTCCTCAGAAACATTCAAAACCCAATAGATCATGGCCCTGGGTGACTGCCTGAGCAAGAAAGGCTGGTCTCCAGGGGTGGCTTCTGTAATATATTTTACTGGGTATGTTTCTTCTACCCTAGACCATAGCAATGTCTCAGGTATGATATAATCTTTGTGTTGTATGTGAACAATGCACAACCTTACTGGAAAACTGCATAGAAGGCAGAGGTTAGAGCCTTCTTTACATTTCTTTTCAGGTTACTTTTGCATTGTAGCAGGTTTATGTCCTTCCTTCTCTAGTGCTCTTGTCTAGTGAAATGAATTTTTGTCCCCTAAGACTTGTCTGCTTGGAAGAGTTCTCAAAAAGTTACAGTAACCAAGATGAGTATTAAATAAAAAAGAAAAAATCTCTGGAGGTGAGATATACTGTGCATATCCTGACACAGTCAAGTGGAAAATGCCATTCAGGTGCCTAAATAGTCTAATCAATCTGTACTACATTAATTAGGATAATGAAAAAGTAATCATAGCTTATTGGCCTAAAAATATGCAAATGAATGAGGGAATTTTTCCAGGCTGGTTTGTGGTCCTAATCCATCACGCTCCACAATCTTGCTGGGTGTACGAGCAAAACTGAGCAGTGACTGGAGGACAATACAACTACATTAAATTTTCTTACCATTTTTGAAGGCAATGGAAAAGTTGTCAGCCTTCTGTCAGTATCTAATTAAAGATTGTGCAAGTCTTCACAGAAGCCTCATGTAAGCTTTCGTCCATTTCTCGTTTTGTGTGGCATTTATGGATTTACAAATATTTTTATAGATGCATGTTTTTATAAATATGTTTCATGGCAGAAAAATCACAGTATTGAGTGATATTTATTCAGAATACTTACAGATTTCAGTCTCTGTTGAACAGGGTGTTTACAGATTTAGACAAGATCAGCAATTTTTAGTGATTAAGAGATTTGTGTGTTGGTTTTGATTACAGTAGTAAAAAAAACCATAGGTGCAAGTGACAGAGTGAAATGTATCCCAGCCAGAACTTAGGGGATGCTAAATCTGGGATGCCCATGTGGCTTATGTTTCCATCTTTCTGTTTATCAGAGCAAATTAGGGTCCTCAGGAGACCTGTTTGGATCTGAAGTTTAACCTACCTTCCCTTAACATCTGTTCCTAAGGAGTAAAAACATATCAACTTGTATATAAAGATTCATTCCAACAGAGAGAAGGAGAAGACCATCACTAGTCCACTGAAGCATAATCCAAACATTATTTGAGGGACAAAAATGAAAATTTCAACGAGGCTGAGAGGAAAATAAAAATAGCAAGCGGAAGAGGGATTGTCCCAGCAATGCTTTTATTCAAAGCTAATGCAGGTAAAAAACACAAAGGGAATGCAACATAAAACAGGAACAATGAAAATTCTTTAAAATTAAATACAGATGGGAGAAGGTGACTTGAGAAGCACAGCACTGTCATGTGCCATCAAAAATAATAAATCAGGAGGGGAATGATAGCAAAGGGCACATTCTAAGTATTAAAGCAACTCTGTAGGAAAAGAGAGAATGTTTTAAGTCATGCCAGAAAGAAATTTGCCTAAGGGCAGAAAAAAAGCATCCTTAAATGAATATGAAAATATTACTGCTCTACTTCATGTAGGTTGTGATGAGACTAGGTAGCTTTATGAAGAAGCAAATTTGTCAAGGAAAATAATAAAGCCACTAGCATAAATTTTAATCGAGGGACAATTTCAGCTCTTGTGCTGCAGGATTTCACAGCAATATGCCAGAGGTGAAGAATCTTGTCTAGAAATGAAGTAGGCACTATAAGAAATGTAGAACTATATTGTGTATACTCTATGTTGTATCTTTGTTGTCACTATAGCATAGAAACAAATGACAAATATTTGTGTATTTGGGATTTTGAGTTTTTTCTGATTCTTGGTCCAAAGTCCTCTTACACTGGGGATATTATTTTACATCATTGCTGGGCAGGGGGCTGTTTATTTAAACTAGGAGTGTGATTTATCTTTTTAACAAATGCAGTTTCCTTCACATCTGCGGTCTTTATGATTGAGTTCATAGTAGCTGGAAAGGGCTCTATCCTCACATCACAGCTGGAGTGTAAGACAGTGTTCAAAGTTGCTTGCTTTCTTTTGAATGTGAAAAGAAAATTATATGTCTTTCCCAAATGGGATGTGGTTGCAGAAGGGAATGTGTTGCTGTTATTTGTAAAGATCACTTTGTTAAGAGGCTCCAGATGGATTATAGTAGTGTTAACTAGTATGGAGGCACCACAAGTGCCATACACTCTCAGACATACGGATAATGTGCTTGCAGTACCCAGGACATCTGTTACTGTATGTTACTTCTAAGTTTTCTAAGATGCAGGGAGGGAAAATGCTAAATATCAGAAAGGACTCTTGGAATAAAAAGAATGGAGATCAAGAAAATGTAGATGCAAATTCACTGAAGCAGGAGAGGAGAAAATGCCCTGATGATTTAAATGTATTTTACTGTGAAGCATTACTTTATAACATACTGTCATTATCTGCTGAACTTTCCAGATGTGAAAATGAACATATTTGAAAATAGAGTACATTCCTGAAAGTATATGTAGGTGCAATCCCTACTTTATATACTTGATTGGAATTCAGAATATTTTTGGGAAGTTTTCAAGACCTGGACAAACCAAGTCTTAAGCAATCTGGTCTGCTATAGTTGTATGGAGTTTGCATAGCATGGTCGTGGTAGCAGAAGGGCTACCTACAATGATGACTTACAGAAAGCTACTAGAAGTTTCCTCTATGGTCTAATAATATCAATGCAAGCTGGATCCAAGATAGAGCTGTCTCTGGCCAAAGCTGAGCCAATCAGAGATGGTAGTAGCATCTCTGCAACAGCAAGTTCAAGAAGGGGAGAAACCTGCTATAGCATGAAAGAAGAGTGAGAGAAACACCTATGTATTCACTAAGGACACTGAGGAAGGAGGGTGAGGACTCACATTGGAGAAATTCATGGAGGACTGTCTCTTATAAGAATTACTATACAGTGCAACAGGGGGAGGGTGTGAAGAGTCTTCCCATTGTGGAGGCAGGAGCGGCAGCAGAAACAATATGTGATGAACTGATTGCAATTCCTATTCTTTGTCGTTTTGTGTTACTGGTTGGAAGGAATCTACAGTGTAGAGTACTTACAAAGGTTGTGGCAAAGAATGTTCTCGTTGGAGTAACTGAGCCAAAGAGAGATCAAGTTGATAGGGGAGAAGTGGGGTGACTTAAGAGCTAGAGCAGAAGAGTACCAGATGTCCAGAAAAATATATTGGTGTGCAGCAAAAAGGCAGGAAATCAGCAGAGTTAACTACATAACTGCAAGAAAGACTAGAGTGCTGCTGAACATACCAGATATTTTGTTCACTTACTGCTAAAAGCTACTTCAAATAATGGAGGAAACTATCTCCTCTGCACCTGGTCAGGTCAAAATGATTTTTCTTTATTTTTATGAATTATTGTGAAGGAAGGTCTGTACCTGTGCTATGTAAACTGCTGTGTTAGTGTAGGGGAGGATTTAAAATCTGTAATGTAAAGGCTGACAAAGAATTGTATTGGTAGTTTTCTGTCTTCAGAGGCAAAACTTTCTGTATCCTGCTCATGGACTGGGATAGAAAATCAGGACTTGATAATATCAGTGAACAGCCCTCATTCTGTAAAGAATTGCTGGAAAAAATGACTGTTGTTCCCATTTTCACTTATTCTCAAAGACCATAATTTTACCTCTTGTTAAATAGAGATAGCATTATAAATGTTTCTGTTTTTAAAAAAATATTTAGCTAAATAATTTTTGACAGTAGCAAATATATGCTTGAATAGTTTTTGAATTGAGCAATATGAGAAGTTTGGCTGCCAATCAAATTTTTTCAAGTGGGAGGAAATGTAGTTACAAAAAAATTCTTGCACAATACAGATTCCAGCTAAAATGTAGTTTAAAAATACAACAGTGCACATGAAAAAGCAGCAATCTTTTGTCTTAAATTCTGTAATGTGTTAAACTTTGGATGATATAGACATTTGGCATGATTTTTCTTTTATCCTATGTTTGTGCAGTGATTTGGCTTTATATTTTAGGGGATTTATAGCTTATTAATAGTGAATTAATGAAATGTATAAAAAAAGCCTAAGCAGCTAGGGTTTTTCTCACACTGCAAAATGTATTTTTTAATGTGTTCATCATCACTTAGCGCTGTCTACTAAAATTTTAGAAATGGATGTGTAAGACTGTGTATTCTGGAATCTCAGAGGGTTTGGCTCTCAATGAATAAACCTCTAAAAACACATCAATAATATTGCTCAACCCAGCTGTGAATTGGACCCTTCTCAACACCATTTTCTTCAAAGATGGAAACAAATATAGAGAGCTTTTTGCAAGTGGCTTAGAGGCAGAGCGAGTATAAGAAGGCTTTCCTTTCTTGCATGTATCTGTACATTATGACATTTCTTTAAAGTAATTGTGTAGTTCCAAAGATCTTGTATCACAGACATTTATTTTATATAAGCTCACTCAATAATTTTGTTAATCTTTTCTCTACTGTCATGTTGGAAGTTGACACTTCTAGACATCTTAATATCTGTGAGAATATGCATTATGGTTTTGTAGCTCAAGGTGAGTTCATTTTCCGTTGCTCTGTCGCAGGCTGCCCTTGAGCTTGAATGCACCTTTTTCTCCTTTAGTCCTTTTCTGCCTCTTAATTTTCAGTGAGTGATCACAGCTCCTCACAGCATGAGGTTTGCCAAATGGAACCAAAAATCTGCTCATCATAAACAGATGACTTTACAGAGCATGTATTTCTATGTATTTCTACTTCCACTTGCAAAGAAGGAATATTTCATTCCTTCTGTACCAAGTCCTGAAACACATGGCTTTATTTCTTGATGTCATTTTACAGAGGTCAGGGAACAGTTCCAGGTCATAGTGAAAGTCTCAGCATTGGAAGAATTGCTCTTATTCTATGAAGATAGCTTGGCTTTGTATTTTCATCATGTAGATCTTTTCGCAACCTATGGAAAATCTAAGTTCTAGCAGTGCTGCTGCAAACAGTTATTTTTTGGTGAAATTCATCACATAGCTCAAAAATAGCAGTGTGTCCACATAAAGAGTTGGGAAAGAGAAGGATTTCCAGAGTGAAGTTCTGAAGAAAATCCTAGTAAGATACACCTGCAGTTAATGTAGTCTTCTTTTGTGCTATCTTTGTTATATGTCAGGCACCACAGTGAGTGTAACTATCAACTGCTTGGTGCTATAAAAGCAATGAAATTTTTCTGGGAATCCTTTTTCCTCAATTAGCTAGGCTTCATATAGGAATTCAATGTCTTGTTTAAGCCAGCTTCAGTGGGGTTTCTGAAGTTTTGTAATGTTTGTGCTTCTCCAAGCAGCTATAGAAGCTCTTGGTTCTGCAGTAAGTACTTAGGACTGGGCAAAACTCTTATTGCTGGAGAGTTGCAGTGAATTTGACATGTACCAGAAGTGTTCAAATTTTTTTAGATGTTTGACTGATTTGACCCCTGAAACAAAAAAAATGTCTGTTGTTAGCTTATTAATTATTGTATCTAATAGTTTCTGTTGTGTTGAGGGAGATGAAGCCATGTGCTCTTTGTCTGTTTTGCTAAATGCTTCATTATTCTTCCCAGCTGGAGTTTTACTGTGCATGTGTTTGTTTTCTGCACTGCATTATACAAAGTATATACTGCTGGGGGGTTATGGCAACAAGCGGCCAGCATGCTCGCTTCAAGAATGAGTCATTTTAATCTAGGCACAAAATATGTGGACAACAGATTCAGATTGAATCTCTAATCTTCATTATCTTTTATTTGTAATAGATTACCCTTGTGGTAAACTATAACAGCAGAAGTTGCTTATATTACTCTGGCACATACCAGGAACAAAATAAACATTGAATTCATCTCTGTTCACATGTGGCACATAACCTACCCAGCATCCTACATAAGACTACACAAATCCGAGATTTTTAGCATCTGTATGTAAGGATTATCTTTGCACATAAAGGAGTGGAGATTCAGGCATGAGACAGGATTTTTAAAGGCATTCAGTAAGCCTTCTTGCTAAGATGCAAGTAGACACTTACTGAGATTTTTCAAAGATGCCTGAAGAGGCTACATAAATATTATATAAATAACTCTTAATTAAAAAAAACAACCCCACAATGTGATCTTCCTCAGCATTTTGGTAGGCTCTGCTTTGTCTATATTTGTCCAACAGCGCTTAAATACTTAATGAAATATGTTGCATGGTAATTAATGAGGTAAATTCTGTCCCATCTCTGAAAATCGATGCTTTGGTCTTCAATTACAGCTGAAGCTTTTGTGAGATGGAGAGAGCTAAATAATGGTACTTGGTTTGTACTTTTCCTTCTTTATCTGTCCTGAAGGCTTCCTGCTTCTCTTTAGGGCAACTTATGTATCACCTTGAAGCTAAATAAATTGTGCAATATCCTACACTAAACCTGTGTTGAGAAAATAGTAGAATTCCCTAGCTTCTCCTCATAGTAGTCCCCTTTTAGCACTACTCATCCTTTGTTTTTTTGTTGGAGTCCTACATAGTCTTTATCTTTTCAGAGGTTAAAGTCAGAGTCCAGTTGTCTGTATTAGCCTTAGTCTACCATGAGGCTCTGCTCAAGTGGGGCAGGCAGTTGTGCTGACTGGTGGAAGTGAGTTATGGCATAGTTCAGATCTGCAGAGGAAAAGGGCTTTGTAGGGCTCCAGAGGAGGTTCCTGAGAAAAGTAGATTTCTATGGGAGCTGTTGGGAAAGCTAGAGGGCAGCACAAAATCACTGTCTGTGCCTTGTGTTTTAAGGCAAGTGGTCTGCTGAGTCGTCTTCCAGATGGAGTTTCTATAGAGCTTTATCACTTGGTACATGCTATTGTAGTAGTTGTTCATGAGGGTATCTAGAAGTCCTGCATACCTATAGATTAATGTCGTATATTTACTGGGGATTGCTATCTCTATGTCAGGATTGACAGTAAATCTCACAAGCAGTTGACTTGACAGCCACAGATATTTTAGGTAAGAGATTTACTATAAATCAAAGTCACAGTTTCAGATTTTACCTATTGAAGGCTGGTAACTCAACTGATTGTCATGGGAGAAATGAACAAAGAGGAGAATGTAGTATCAACATGCATTTATAGCACTCACATTGATCTCAAATATCTCTAAACCTTTCAATACTTGTCTGTACTCAGAGTTAAAACCAAGGGGAAGAAGACTTGGTATCTATTTCACTTTAACCATGCAATGTATACATATTTAACCCAATAAATCAGCAAGGGGGCTTAATATTAAAAACTTGTGGTTTCTGTTACTTATCTGGCAGGTGTAAAGAGCCATGAATTAAAGTGTAATATTCACTGTTGCTGACATAAAATACAAATTACCCCCAGAACGCTTCAGCAGGTTTTGGCTGGTAGAGTTAGTAGCTAGTATGGGGCTTTGTTTTGGGATGAAAGAAGTGCTGACAATACAGTATTTTTTTCTTTTTTTTTGCATTACTGAGCAGAGCTTACACAGTATCAAAAGCATTTCTGCTTCTCATTCTACCAGTGAGTAGGTTGGGCTGGCCAAGAAGTTGTGAGGGAACATAGCTGGGACAGCTGACTCCAAAAAATGACTAAAGGCATATTCCAGAATGTGTGATGGACATGATAGACCATGTGGCTATATGTGGCTTAGTTGCTGGTTAGGGTTAAATCTCAACATTATGCTAGTTCTAAAGTATTCTCACTTAGAAATTCACCCCCAGATCTGTAGTTTCCTAATAGCTTGTTGTATATAGACATTACTGTTATTAAAGGACGCGTTGGGTACTTCGGATCAGACATCCTGTATGGTGGAAAACCCTGCCTACAGAGTAAAAGGTTCTGGTGAGGTACTACACAATTTTATTAACTTTGCACATATATTGCAAATCAAATTGTAATTTCTCAGAAGCAAGAAGCTCCATGGTGATCATAACAGACTGGAAAGATGTGCTTTAAAAATTTCAATAGAGTCTTTAAATTAAAAGAAGTTCACAAATCCCAAAAGATGCAGACTGTTCAAGAGTTTTATAACTTTTTATTGTATGTATAAGGCCTCTGAATTGGCATACTCATGGTCTCTGTTATATTTCAACCCTTTTATGAAACCACACAAATTTTTTATTAAAATTAAATAAAATCTTGGTTATTTTTATTATAAAGCATATCCACATTGTCTGAACTGACAGAGCAACTACTTGTGAATTTAAAGTCTTGACAAAAAATATTATTAGCATGTCATCTGGCTTCTCCCTGAGACTGTCTTTCTAGGAGTAGATAGGAGAAGGAAGAGTGGGCAAATTTTGTCTTTGGTTTGGTATAAGCTTTAATATTACATTAGAGGCATTAGGAGACCAAATTAGTCTAGAATTGTTTGAGCCCTAGGCTTTAAATAAAGCAATAAAAAGTGAAACAGTTTGCTATTTGAATAACTTTTACTGCGTCCAAGAAAGGATGTTAATTTACAATGCCTTCAGTCACTCTCAGAGTGTATTCATTTATTCTTATTGTAAGAAAGCAAGGGTGAGAGAGAAGCTGTGCAGGATGCATATATGAGGAGCCCTGCTGTGGCAGAGGATTTAAAATGCCGGTCCAATGTACTGGCTGTGCTACCTGCACTGCAGTATTTCTTTCAATCAGCAGTACTGGGATCAGACTTTCAACAAATACCTGTGCAAGGAGCTGGAGACTTAAATTTCTACCTCTTATGAAGACACAGTGCAGGAAGACTGTGACCCTTTTTATCAAAAAAGGAACTCTCAGATATCCCACAATGCAAGAAATTCTTTGTTGGAGACATACTTTGTTGCATTAAAAAGCACCTACTCTATCAAATATTAAATGTCTCATTCCCTGCTCTGGCTGAGTGGGTTTGACACGTCTACAAAAGCAGCTTTAAGCACCTTTGCATTACACTCTTCATGGGCCAAGCGTCCCTGTAATGGATTCCAGTCTTAAAGGCTGCTCCCTCCTGGACAGCTCCTTACAGCAGCAGGAAAAGGTAGCTTGGCCACACTCCAGGCGTACACTTTTCTTGTCAAGTTGCAAGAGAGCTGTATGTGTGTGGTTAAGTATAGACGCTTCTGCAGAAGGTCTAACTGGGACTTGTTTATTGTAGATTTTTTCATAACTGTTTTTCTACTGTAATTGGTAGGCAAATTGTGCAGGGCTTCTTCCTTGTGAAGGAGAACTTCTCCTGATAGTTAGAAGAAATTTCTTTCGAGGTGAATGTGAAGTAAATGGGGAAAGAAGCCTACAGATTGTGGAGAGAAGACATATTACTTATTCTTACAAATGCTCTTGACTATTCTGGTAATTTTTAGTGGAAGTTTCTGAAACAGCAATTAAACATAAGCTGGCTCATAGTGCTAGTTTTTGTATGCTGAACCCGATTTTTCTGAGATTAATCTGTGATTAATTAATTCTGCCTATTTCTGATTTGCTGCGATGTCTATCAAATGTCTTAGCTTTTTCATCTACCTACTGCTTTCGATATTTTGTATTAATTTTGAAATATTATATTATAATATGTGAAAATTAGCTTTGAAAACTCTTACAATTGTTATGTTTTAAATCTCTGGTATTGTATGTTGTTAATATGTTGTTGCACTCCTGCTCAAATGCAGGCCTGTGGTTGTGAAATATTCTGATCACATCAGTTTGAGTCCCCTTATGATCAAATGTAGCAGCATAATGCAGCAATTTGACAATTGTACTGTATTTCCTAGTGGTTGACCTTCCTTTTCTAGTGTCTTTGTTAAACAGAAATTAATTTGACCTGTAGCTATTAAAATAATAGATGTCCAACATATGAAAACCATCTGGTGGCACTTGTTTTTGCAGTGGGAAGGGATTCCCTTCAGGATGGGTTTGTATCTACAGCACTGCAGTTTGCAGTTTTTCAGCATGTGCTTGGGAAAAGCTTTTGAATTCTGCAGCCTGCCTAGAACATCAAGGAATTCTGAGTCTGTCAACACTTTAGGAGATCATTTAGAAACTTGTTGTAGAGTAACCTTTTTCATCAACTACAGTTGTGTTATCCTCTGTCATTGTACTTAACTCTTGTTTATTTGTTCTGATCACCCCTTCAGTTCCTTATCTAGAACTTGTGTGACAGTTTGGACTAAACCCTGCCAGAATTCCCCAGCTTCTGTTAAAATATCGAAACAACCTTCCCAAGTGACCTTTCCACTGCAGCATGGCTACAATCCAGGTAAATGCTGGCATGCAGACAGGTTACGTTTGTAGCTAATATAGCTCTGTGTTTTAGTATGTTTTATGAAAAAAAGTATTGAGTATGAATAATGGACCTGTACCAGCATCATGGTTTAAACCCAGCTGGCTGCAAAGATCCATGAGGCTGCTCACTCACTCCTGCCCTCTGGGGCAGAAAGTGGTACAATGAAAGGCTTTGAGGGTCAAGGCAAATGACAGGGAAGGTTCACACCAGTTATTGTCATGGGCAAAAGACAGATATGGTTCGGGTAAAACAAAGATCAATTTAATTTGAACAGTAAAAACCACTGCCCATTCACTAATAACAGGAGAGCAAGTGGTTCTTAAATACACTTGCCCCTCTCACCCCTCCTTTTTTTCCCGACCCAGCTGTCCTACCTTGTTCCTCTCCAGTAGCAAGTTGGGGTGGATGGGGGGAAATCAGATGAGAGATGCAGTCAGTGTGGCATACTCCCAAGGGAGACAGTCCTTCATGGATTTCCACAAGTAACTTGGGGGTCTCCTAAAGGTTGCAGTTCTCTCAGTTACAAAATGCTCCAGCTCTGGATTTTCTTCAGAGTCATGGACCTTTTCAAGATCCATCACTGGCTCAGCTTGTTCTCCTTGAGGGTATGCAGACACTCTTCTCCACTGCTGATATCTGAGGTCTTTAAAGTCTTAGTCTATTTGCTCACTGCAAACCAAAAGGGAGTGGCTACTCTGGTGTGCCTTTCATCTCTGTTCTCCTTACTGGACCTCAGTGTCTGTATGGCTATATCTCTCTCTTCCTACTCCTTACTCCAAAACAAAAGAGAGCTCTCAAACAAAACACTCAAAACAACCAGAAAGTTGCCCACCAGGTTTTCCTTCTTAAATAAAACCCATTTGCAGAAGCTCCTATTGACTCAGTTCCAATTCCAGAGCAGGGGAACTTTCTTGAAGCTTCTTATAGAGCCCAAGGCAGCTGCTTGATCTGTGGCTACCACAACCGCTCCAGACACAATCAGTTGTGCCAATAACTGAGTTGTAACTGTAAGTCTGAGGTAGCTAATATTCAATTACCTAATTAGGTTGAATTACCTAATTAGGTTGAATATGAGAAAGCAAATTAGGAGCAAAACATAGGCAGAGTCTTTAACCTGCATGGTTCGCTACTAACTCACAGGTCACAGATGGGACAACAGTACTGGTCAGTCTAACACATGATATTTTCATATATATCTGCATATGTTATAAGAAGGAGATATAATCGTGGAGCTTAGAGGTTTGTACTTCAGTGTTTGTGTAGCTCATTTAAATGATGTCAATGTAGTTTTGTGATAAGATTTTCACTCTAGCTTTTCTTAAAGCAAGGAGAAAATGTTCATCTATTGAATGTAGTTTTGATTTTTCTTATGCTTTTGACAGAAATAACAATAACAATAAATTACAATGTAATGATCTGTTTATTATCATCATCACCACAAGATATACATGGAATGGTATTTTCAAGTCTCAAGCATTTCTGTGCTGCAATAAAGTCCATGACACCCTCCCTCCCTCAGCAGTCTGAATATCTCAGTGACTGAATGAAGAAGAAAGTGGGTATTATTAGTGGTGAAAAAAGCTATCTGCCTGTAGTCCTTGCTTGAAGAAGTAATTACAATAATCTATTTCTATTGTCATAATTTTGCTGTAACCAGGAAAACAAATGTGGAGACTTTAAATCAAATAGTGTTCTACGTAATTTATCAAGACTGTTATTGTTGTTACAAAACCAGTGCGGATTAAATAAAAAAACAACATCAAGATGGAATGGAGGCTTTGCAAATAATTTATACAAAGGTAAACTGTTAATTTTCAAAGGTTTTTATAACACAAATGTTTTCTACCACATTCCTCTAATTGTCATAGTTATCGTAACTATGTTCTTATCTCATTGAAGAAAATTTTGATTAGGTGCATGTATGGGTGCCTAGATACACTTGTAACCCTTTCTTTAATCAGTAACTCATCCATTATTTCAGGGCTGTGCAGTCCAAATGTATTTTGAACACAGTGTTTCTTTAAAGATGAAGGAAGTAGAACACCTTCCTTATGAGGAAAGGCTGAGGGAGCTGGGTCTCGAGCTTGCAGAATAGGAGGCTGAGGGGTGATGTCATGAATGTCTATAAATATGTGAGGGATGGGTGTCAGGAGGATGGAGCCAAGATCTTCTCAAGGTCATCTGGGGATAGGACAAGGGGCAATGGGTGCAAGCTGGAAGTTCCATCTAAATATCATAAGGAACTTCTTCCCAGTGAGGGTGACGGAGTATTGGAACAGGCTGCCCAGGGGCATTGTAGAGTCTCCTTCTCTGGAGATGTTCCAGACCCGCCTGGATGTGTTCCTATGTGACTTGGTCTAGGTGACCCTGCTGTGGCAGGGGGATTGGACTGGATGATCTTTCAAGGTCCCTTCTAATCCGTAATGATTCTATGATTGCTCCCCAGAATCCATTTCATGCATACTGAACTTCTAAAAGTTCATGCTTCTGTGAATGTAAAATACACTTAGAAATATTTCCCCCCACTTGGCATGTATTTAAATGCTTTTGTTGCTTGTTTCACATCAGATGAGACAGAAAAAACATTTCAAGAAGAATTTATTTTTCCAAGAGGACTGTACTTCTAAACCAAAGAGAATTTGAGAGCGAGATTTGTATGAAAACTGTATCAGAATGCAACATATATCCCAAGGTGAAACCCTTAGTATTTCTATTAGAAAATTATTTGCATGTTTTTAGTGAGTTTGCTGAGAATGCGGAGGAGTGAGATTAGCGTAATAAACCATTGTACTCCAAGCTCCCATTCATTTTAGTAAGTTAATGACAACTTCTTTTATAAAAAATTAAGTACAGTGTAAGAGTGTTCAAGTGAAATGTCTTTCAGGAGATACTTATTTTTAAAATCTTTAGAGAATAGAATGTAAAGATTTGAGCTGTATGTGCTTTAGAGATAAGATATATTTATTACCTGACTGCTGCTCATGTCCTGTTTCCACTGCTAAATCTACATAAATGTAGTTTGAACTATTCTGACTCTTCTAGCTGCTATAGTGAAGGCATTAGTACAGCTGTCTGCTTGGATGTTTCTGAGGCTATGAAATTCTAGCTTTACATCCCATGGCACTGCAAAAGATAAAAGTTTACTCTGTAGGTGATTAAGCCACAGCTAAGGAGGCCCATAAGTATTGATGACACTTAGTAAGTGCAAACTTTTTTCCTTGGTGTATGTGAACTGGTTTAGGACTGCTCTTGGATGTGTTGTATGCTAGCTAAGCAGTCTGGTGATCTCTGAATTGGGTCTCCAACATAGCCTCACAGACCAATGAGGGACAGTGTAGATGTTGCTACTATAGCTCACATCTAATACTGTGTTATAGGATTACTTAAAGAAAGGGAAAGTTGTAGAAGAGTAAAAACCTATTTCGTCAAAATGGAAAAAATTTACTGAAATGAAATATGTGGCATCTGTAGTTGTTCTGCTCTGTCATTAAATTCTGCTTATCGCTTCTGTATCAGAACACTGAGAAAGCAAAGTCATGTTTAGTAGGAACAAGCTAACGATTGTAACAGCCTAAAGAAGAGACACCAGGTATACTTCTTTTAACATGCCATTTTCTTGCATGCGTGTTACTCTACAGTGGCTTTCACTAACAAAACCTGTCTCCTTATGGCTTCAGAGCCACCCCTAACATTCTTAACACTGGCTGATTTGTAAAAAGGTCTATAAAGGCTTTTTTAGGCTTGTGAAATATACAGTACTGTGCATCTGATGATGCTGAGGTAATAGTTTTAGCAAAAGCATGTAACGTATTTGAAGATTTCTTGTTTGGGAGTTAGTTGTTCCTGTGATATCATAGCTGAACAATATAGACGTCTGTCATGTCCATATTGACATCACTCTTGCTGGACATCAATCCTTCAGTCAATATTGAACTGCAGTTCTGTATTGTAGCTGAGAGGAGTTACGAGCAAATGCATGAGACACTGAAGAAAATAGTCCCATGAAAGAGTCAGTGAAAGGAAACGTCAGACACCCTCTGACAAAGCAGCCTTTACCCAATCCTGTGACTCCATTTTGTTGGCAAACAAATGCATATTCAAAACTCCACTAGCAATTTTGACAGTTATTTACTTTGAGGCTCTAAAATAATTGCAAAGGATCTAAGAATTGTGGTCTGAGGATCTGTGTCTTTGTTCATTCATTCTTACATGAACAGCTATTACTAAACCAAATATTTACTTTTAAATTAGTCTTGCATGGAGTTTTACAGGACATTTGCTGTGGGAAGGTGTCATTATTACATTGACTTCATTCTGTTATTTAATTCCATTATGAAAGTTGCTTGCTTTTGTTTCCATTCTGTTTCTGTAGAGTGCTTTGCCTTACACTAAGGCTTGTATAATCATAAAGTTAGAAAAATTAGTATTAAATTTATTTGGCATATTTATTCATACCATTTACGTGCCTTTCCTTTGAATACCTCATGCCTTATGAAATATTTAAGGTAGGCAGTAGCATTCCATTCAAAGTGTTTATACTTGAGATTCAAGTCTACATGATTTTTAAGAAGCCTGACTGCTTAGCTGTGCAGTGATGACTTAAGCACATGAATTTGGTATCTTGTTGAGGTAATTTTATGTTAATTCAAAGTTTGGTAAATAGCTCTTGATTTTTTTAAAAGCATGTATTATGTGCATTCTTTCTTTCTCTGCTTGTCGTGCTCAGTATCACTGCTAACAGTAAGGAAATAAAGGTATCACTGTCTTCTAATAAGACAGTGGGATGGGGCCCTGGGTAACCTGTCCTAGTAAGAGGTGTCCCTGCTCCTGGCAGGGGGATTGGAACTAGATGATCTCTCTGGTCCCTTCTAACCTAAATATTTCTGTGATTCTATTAGCAGGTGCTTGCTTGAACAATTTGTCAAATGTTTTTTGCAGAGCAGACTTAACAATTAAACTCTTGCTGTGTTGTTGCCAGAACAATGACCTCTGCAGGTTTCTAATCAAACAGCCAGGAAATAATTTTACTGTGCTTTTTTTGACCGATAGTTTGCCAGACTTGTTTTATACTGCAAATGAGAAACTGGCCCTTGTTTTTACTGATGCTATGTCTTCTAAATATTCAAGTTTGCATTTAGCCACTAACATATATTCAACTAAGAGATCTAGAGGGATTATAATAATGTTTAAATATTGCAAATCCTATTTCCCTTTTGAGTCCTTTCTTTCTGGGAATAAACCAACCCATTAATATTTCAGTGGAAATACACAGCTATAGATTGTATGTTGCAATTTGCTGAGATGGCACAAATCCTGCCAGATCAGTATGCTACAAACTGGGTGCCTGAAGTCGCAAAGTAAATGAATATTGGAGTATTAATAAAAAAATCCAGATTTTCTAATGCCATAGGGAATTTGAATGTCCCTGAAACCTGAGTGCAGTACAGAAATTTCCAGTCCCTTGAAAATCCATAGAGTTGTATCCGAGCATGTAAAAATATGGTTATAGGTCTTGTATGGGACTGGTGGGATAAATATGAAGATTTGGATTAGGTCAGTTTGATGCAATTTATAAGGAAGAGCTTGCTCACACCTTGAATTTCATCACATAAAGTTCTGCCTCTTCTTAGTATCTGTAAAGATACAGAGTATATCAATTTAGATAATGGTACTGCTTTCTATCCCTGACAAACTTGTTTCTTAGAACATTTGTTTGGAAATAGAAGATGGTATTTCCTACTATAGTAAGAATATTGGAAAGCCTCAGCTTCTGAAGAGCAGTTCTTTTCTTTCTTGCTTATTAGTGTCAGCAGGCTGCCCAAGGAAGTGGAGGAGTCATGATACCTAGAAGTATTTAAAAGACATACAGATGTAGTCCTGAGAGATGTAATTTAGCAACACCTGGCAGTGCTGCTTCAATGGTTGAACATTTAAAAGTGTCTTCCAACCAAAACAATTCTCTGTGTGAATGTGTATTGTCCAGCTAGCCTACTGGTAGTAGCTGTGCTAGAATTATTCAGATCTTAGAATTTCTGCTAACTGAAATCTTGCCTTGGAAAACACAACTATTTTGCTCTTTTAATAAAACATGAAGTTATTTATTTATTTATTTGCAATGTCACTTCTTTTTAACAGTGTTAGTAGGAATAACTTTGATCTCAGTAGTTATCTGATTCCAAAATCTTACTAATGTTTGCTGAGTATTTACCACAGTTATAAGAAAATTAGATACAGTGACTGTACTTTAGGAATTATTCAACTTCAATGGAAGTGAAGCATAAGTTAACTTTAATGAACTGCTACATACTGCATGTTGTTTTGCTTCATAAATAAATCCCTTTGCATTCACAGTTGTAATTTCAGAACGTGTTATTTCAGAAACACGTATTCAGATAATTAATAATAAAATTTTTCCTTTTTCCTTTCTCTTTCTTCTCTTTAACAATATTTTAAACATGAAGGCCTTAGCAGCAAGAGACAAACATTAGTGCTCTGAGCCTGTAACAATTCATGTGAAATTCTTTTTGTACCCATTATGGGAAAAAAACCCAAAACCGCAGGTCAAGTTATAAATCAGATCACGTACTTGTACCAAATCCTATCAAGGTGTCTACAAATTTCTTCACCGATAGAAGCAGATTTTAATCAAATCTGTGTATGTCTGCATTCAAGTTTAAGATTCCACCCTGTTGGCATGCTATTCAGGTGTATCACTATCACCAGAGGCAGTGGAACTGCTTATAGAACTATTGTAGTTAAATCCTTTCTTTTCAGGAAAGTCTTGTCCTTGTTGATTTCAGGAGAGTCTGAAGATGTCCTTTGACTATCCCTTCCAACCCAAGACATTCTATAGTTACGTGATTCTAAGACTTTCTGAAAGATGGACTTTGGGTGCAGGCATAAATTACCTGGAAGATGCTTCTACCTAAACATCTTTGTTTTATAGTTATAGTCTCATAGCTGCTTGTATTAGGTTTTGCTTGGCTTTAGGATGACTTTGTGTACATATTTTCTCTCAGGTACTTGGGCAACCATGTGATTCTAATGTAATTTTTGAACTTTAAGTTCATCATTGCGAAAGTGCAACAAGGAGAAATTAGTTCTCTTTTATAAATTCAGTACAGTGCTAGAACCATTAGGAACTTCTGTATCTGTCAGTTCTTAGCTCACACTGTTTCATCAGCAGATCTTTAAGTGAGATAGGATGATCAGCACACAATGGTGAAACAAGCTTCTATCAAAGAACATTGTTATAGATTCTGTCAACATTTGATCTACTGCTTCTGAAGAATAGATGAAACACTGCTTCCTTCCCCCTTTTTTTTATCTCAGATCAGGAGTTGGCAAAGAAACTTGTACTGAACTAGTATTTTTATTTTGCGCAGTTTACAATGAAATTCATATATGGTGAAATTTTTCAAGTGAGCAAATAAAATGGGTTTCTGGTAGGAAAATGGAGAGTAAATTTCAGAATATCAATAATGGGGTAGGACTACCCACCCCTACATGCCTATTTAAGTAAAAGTTTGTGCCTTTTCTAATGCTTTCTCTGGAGAGTAGAGACTATTGTAATGAACAAAAGAAGAAAAACAGTGAAAACAATTCCATCATTGTAATTTATTTTAAGGAAAGTTATGAAGAGAAAGTAGTTCATATTATTAGGGTATGATAGGAAAGATGCTATTAAAATTAATAATTCAACTTACAAGAATCATTTTGCTATCAACTGCTTGGCATTTCTTTCAATTCGTATGTGTATTGGTGCAGTGTTTGCTCTAAATGGATTTTACTAAGGTGCTAAAACCAGAAAATGAGAAGCAGAGATAGCTGTGCCTGTGTCACTGCTTACATATCTTTAACATACCTGATAAGAATCCTTCAAATTTTATGACGAAAAAGGGATTAACTAGGTGTTATTTTTGCCACATCTCATGTGATCTTTTGTATTAGGACATTATTTAAAGCAGAACTAATGTGAAGAAATTAGAGGACCAAATATTTTAAGACCAGATAAGAAAAGCTGGATTTATTCTAATTGCTTTGTTCCACCTTTTAATTCATATTTATTGTGAACCAGATCTGTTGTTTCTTACACTGCTACCAATGAACGGACATGTACCTTGAAATGCATGGGTAAAGTACAGGTTAGAAAGTTCTGTTCTGCACTTGTACAAGAATCATTAGAAAAAAATTGTCTACCTAACTTTAGCTGTTCAACAACAGCTCCAGCACACTTTTGTGCCTTCCACTACCTACTTCATCCAAACATGGGTATGGTGTTTTTCTCCCAGTCATCAGGGTCTTCATCAGACTGCCAGGATTTTTTCTAATATTATGGAAAGTGGCTTGGAAGCTATCACAGAACTCTGGGATACATATATGGTTAGGTCCCATAGACGTATGAATGTTCAGAAAACAGAAACCTGGTCTTACAATTGGAGGAACTTTGCTCCTCAGCATCCGTTCCTGTGGTCTGCCCACTTGAGATGTGTGGGAGGAGAGTATGACGGTGAAGACAGACAAAAGTTGTTTAGTACCTCAGCCTTCTTGTTTGTTGTTACTGTCTTGCCCATCATTGCTTTCTTTCACTTTCCTTTTCTTGTTGACGTACCAGTAGAAGCTGCTCTTATTATTCTTTGCATCCTTTGCCAAATATGCACTGAAGGAACTCACAGTGTTATCAAACTGTGGCCTTCTACTTGCTGTGGAGTGGGTCGATGGAGGGTGTTCTCTTCTCTTTCTTGCTTATTGACATATTTGAACTATCTCACAATCTTTCTTTAGTTTTTCAAGGTCATTTATGTGACTTTAGCAGCTGCTGTACAAAATGGATTAAAAATTTCTTCCATTAAGTTCTGGAGCTAAAAGTGTACGTGTGACCAATACCAGGGACAAACCTACAGACAATAAAGCTAACTTGTTTAATTTTGATAAATAAGATCACAAAGTCTATAGTAACTACTGACTAAGAAAACAAATGCTGTCTTCAGTGCAATCCTGTCTTTGCGATTACAAATTCAAGCTTTGGTCTCAGTCTGAGCTCTTTAATTGATCAGTACAACATGTACAGATTGCTCATGGGAAGTCTTTCTATTCCATAAGTTACATAGGCAGCATTAGAATTTGAAAGGTGAAGAGTGAATTTGATCCCTCTCTTATTTATAGTCACTATCAACCTTTTAAATTTAGTGCACAATCTGGCAACAAATTCAGTAAGGTTTGTTGAGAATGTTACTTTATGTTGGAGTAAAAACTAAGAGAAAGCTAGCAGTGAACCTGTTAGCTGAACTGTTGACTTCAATACAACCTTTTCTGCCTGTGACTATTGCTGGTGTCCTGGTTCTTATATATTGTATTTCTTTGTGTTTCAGTGAATGACAGTTTTTTATGTTCCACTGTCTGAATTTTTACTCTGAAGTTTTAGAATTAATAAGACCTCCACAGAAGTCAGGTGACTGGTATACATCTGTCTGAAGAAAAGGTTAATACATGTAATGCATAGATTAATAGTCCAATTAATTATGTCATTAGTGAAATTGTTTAAGGAAGCTTGACAGAGTGATCCAACAAGAATAACGAATCTTGGGGATCTTACTGTTGTAGCAAAATGAGAAAACATAACTACATGGGTTAAAATCTTGCTATGCAGAATGCTGCCAGGCTAAGTAAACCATTCAGAAACATGCCCTGTTTATAGGATTTATATAGTAGATTCGTAGAGTCATAGAATGGTTTGAGTTGGAAAGGACCTTAAAAGTCATTTAATTACAACCTGCCTGCCATACGCAGGGAGACCTCCTGCTAGATTAGGTTGTTCAAAGTGCAGCTTTGAACACATCCAGTGATGGAGCATCCACAACTTCACTGGGCAACCTGATCTATTCTCTCCCCACCCTCACAGAAGAGAACGTCTTCATATTACATCTAATCTAAATCTACTTTTTTTTAATCTAAAAACATTATTCTGTGTCCTATCACTACATTCTCTGATGAAGAATCTTTCTGCATCTTTCCTGTTAGCCCCTGTTAAGTGCAGGAAGGCTACTGTAATGTGTCTGGAGCATCATCTCTTCTACAGGCTGAACAACCCCAAAAAGAAAGGAATTTCTTCTTAGATGTTCCACCCCTCTGATCATCTTCATGGCCCTCTTTTTGACCTGTTCAAGCACGTTCATGTTTCTCTTATGCTGGAAGCTCCAGAGCTGAACTGTGAACTCTAGGTGGAGTGTCCTGATACTGTAGTAGAAGAGGACAATCATCTGTGATATGCTGGGCACACTTGATGCAGCCCAGGATGCAATTGGCTTTCTGGGTGGTGGATGAACACTGGTGCTTAAGGCTTGTAGTGGAATACATTTGTCAGTTCAAAACTACAACTTCTGAACCTCCAGCTCCAGTATCAGCACCAGGACTGATTCAAATCCTTACGATGTATGTTGGTATGTTTTACTGGTAAGAACCATATTCAAAGTGCGGTATTCATTTATTTCCAATGTGTATTCTGTTTTGTATGTGTATTGTCCTTTCTTTCTAAATATCTCTTGCTTTCCTGATAACAAGGTGGCTTATGTTGCAAATTTCAAGATTAATTTTGTCCTTACTGAAGCATTGGTCATTATTGCATCTGCTTTGTTCCAGCTAACTGTGTACTCTGTGTACAGTTAGTATTTTTCTAGATAATCCAGCAGGTATACTTTGCAGCAGTGTTGTTTGAGAGAAGGCTTTTGATGTCGATGAGCCGTCTGTATAAATTATTTAAGAGAATTTGACTTGTTTACTCTACCAGCTTGATTTGTAATTATGCTGCCTTTAACACCAATCTCATTTTGCTACCTGAGAGTGGGTTTAGATATGCTTTAGTTTAACCAATGCAAACTGAGCAAAACAGGCACAATGTCATACCCTATTTGAAAGCAAGTCCTTAATACAAAGGATGCAAATCTTCTACAACAAGTGATCTCCTAGTTCTGTGCAAAGAAAACAGACAAAACAAACTTGGTTTCTCCTTTTTTCATGAATAATATTTGCACGGTAGCATAAATAATATCACTAAGATTAATTTTTCCTTGTGAAAACCACAGTTTTAGAGGGAGATTGTCCAAATAAATTAATAATCTGCCTGTAAATTTTTAATCTGAAAAGCAACAGTTAAGAATATAACTCCACCATGAATCTAGAACAGGTCTCTCCGTCTCTTCACTGGAGACAAAAATTTGATTTTTTTTCATTGTTTCAACATTTTTTTCAGATTGTTATTTTTCCCTAGACATGTGGGTTCTTCTCATCAAAGCAAAGACAATTTTAATGACTAGAAATGTATCGTACTTGGAGATGAATTTCAAGGAAGTTATAGATCAATAAGAAAACAAAATGTCTTAAAATGATGAATCTGAAGAAAATGAGAAACTCAAAGAAACATGGTCACAATGGACTTGTGTCCATTTCTGCTCTGAGTTTATTGAAGCAAGAAATTATTGAATGACTTTCAAACATTCTCTTCTTTGTTCTAAAGGAAAAGACTTACAATCATCCTGCTGTAGCATCATGGCTCATGACTTAACCTTATCTGAGACTACCAATAGCCTGCATATATGCTATTGTATCATTGCATTGCCTGCCATACGCATTTCAAGTACTTCAGGATTAAACTGGAAGAGACTATGTAACAAGTAGAATGGAATCTTTTAATTCAGTGGAAATACTATATGCCTGTCCCTCTCACTCAGCATTGAATGGCATTATATTCCACCAATTCAGTGTTTACATGGAAGTAAATGCTTTGCATTATTCACTAGACTGTACGAATAAGCATCTGGCTAGACATAAAGGTTTCAATTTTAAAATGTAAAACTCCAGGCATTAAGTCATATAGGCTTACTGGCATTCAGTCTAGGCTCTCTACTCTAAATATTTTGCTGCTGTATGTACTGCAGTATTTCATACTAACACTTATGGGTAATTGCTGCAGCACAGCTTCATGTCTCCTGCATTCATTTAGGTAGGAAAAAAAGCACTGAAGAAAGTGCAAGAAGTACAGAAATAGAAGAGGCAGAGTGGAACATCAGTGAGTGTGCTCTAGTTTGTCTTCTTTCAGTAGCTCCTTCCTTAGATAACAATTTTGAAAACAGATTTTTTGTTCTGCAAGACAATTGTTTCAAAAATTACCAGCTTCCAGTTCTTACTTCTTGTCCTTTTGCTGAGTAAGGAAAAAAGAAGAGAAAACATTTCTTTATTGTTTATTGAAGCTTATTCTGAGTGCATTTGAATACATGAAAATTTGTGGACTACCTGCCATAACATAGAGGCTCTAGCATAGTGGGACACCTGAGTTTATGCTTAGCTGCACACAGCTGAGCCCTGCTTAAACCTTGAATTTGTGGGTTTGAAAGCACTTGTACCACCTGAACAAAAGGACTGATTTGGTTGGTTGTCATGAATTAGCTCATCTTAGAGAAAATAGAATTGCTGAAAGATGAAGATTTCATATAGGTTAAATCACTGTTTTATTACCCAGGTATGTGAGAACAGAACTTGAAATATACTGTTAGTTTTTGGTACAGCAAATAAGCTGGTTCCTTTATTGGGTTACTACTTGCACAGTTATGTACAGGTGTCCATATTGTCCAACGAAATTTTAGATGAGTAACTGAGAGATACCAAATTCCTTGGTTGAGACTATGCATTAGTGTTTGAGTTGCATATTGATTTCAAAGAACTGCTCAATTAATGTGGCTATTTACTTGGAAAGTACAGAGTTAATAGTGAGATTAGCCTAATCTCTTATGTGATTAAAAAAATTCTCTTGTGAAATTTCAGCAAGGGAAGATGGGTCAATCAGTAATGTTTGTAAAACTTCTTTAAGTATGTGAATAAAACTCTTCTACTTAATTTGAAGGGTTTTATGGTTGAATGCCATAATATCCAATATAAGAGGGATGTGGAAGGAAAAACATGAAGCTGTCTTAACATGAGTAATACATGAGAGTTTGAGGAGAACATAAACTGGGGATTCCAGGCTATTTTCTTTTTGGAAACTATGTTTCATCTGGATAAGGTAATTAAATATGTGAGGGGTCCCTTCCGATCCCTAATGATTCTATAATTAAATACCTGTCAGAGGTTTTTAAAATTGTCTGTTTTGGCAGTAAATTCACTGCTTACCTTAGCTTTTGAAGTTTATCAGGTTTCAGATGTCTTTCTGGTTAGTAAAACAAAAAATACTGTGCACTTAATAAATGGAGCCAAGTGCTATCCTGAGATGCATTCTGCAAAGATATTGCCAGATCTTGCCCTCTGCTCCATATGCAAATTCTTACATGTGATTTTGCATCATAGTTCTTATTCATTCACTTAAAAGCAAATCTGAGTGAAATGCTGACAGTAGATGATTGTGGTCAGATGTGCTTCTTGTCTATGACTTGATCATGTTTAATATCAGTATGTTACAACTTTCCAATTGTTTTATTCCTTGTTTTATAGACATAGTTTCAGAGCATGGTAGGAGTTATGCTTTATGCTTCCTTTTCCTGAGATAGAACAAACTTACGACTGATATTTTACCAAGATTAAAATTGCTCCCAGTAATGAAGCCCAACTAAATATGTGAATCGGCTTCTGACTTACATGTGCAACCCAATACTGTTTAAGTAAAACTCTAAAATTCTGAAACTGCTCTTGTGCCTGAATTCAAGTTTCAGATGTGCAGTTGCCTGCAAGAGAGGAACCAAACTGGTGGGGTTATGGCATTAGAGCTCTGAGATATGTATGGTGATTTCTGGAGGATGTCTGAATTGCTTTTCCCAGTTCTCAAAGCAAAATATTTTACAGTTATGAGCTTTGTAAGCTTCAGACTAGATCAAGGTCCTGGATGAATACTTATCTTTAGAAAATCTGAACAACATTTTCATATTTTTCTGTACTTCAAAATACATAGCAGTGCTTTTCCTCCAGCCAGTGGTACGTGGTGTGTGTGTCCATTCACACAGATTTATCTTGCACAAGCATAAAACCCAGGTGATGTAAAGAAATTCCTATCCGATTGTCACTGCTCCTGTCTGGTCTTATACTCCAATATATTTTTTCATGAATATCTTGGGTTTGTGTTTCAGTTACTCTGTTGGTGTGTTTTCCCCAAAGGTTGTGCCATCATTATCAACTTACACGGTCAGCAGATTCTTCTAGAAGTTTCTTAGAGCAAATGCTCTAGGTATGACAGAATACCTACTCCACGATAGAGCAAGTATAGTTACACTATGATAGAATCTTACTCACAGAGAGAATACTATAGCAGTAAGGTGAGAAACAGCTCTTTCATGCACACTAGAACAAAAATGCCTGAACACTTGCACAGCTTTGATGGTTGCAAAATTAAATACCTTGAAGCTAAGGTTTTTCTCAGAATAGCTATGACTGCAAAAATCAAACTAATAAATACAGCTAATTTGATTGTAAATAATAACTTTGTATAAATTAAGTCTTGGGTTTGTTTTTTTAAATTTAGCAACCCAGTCAACCGTGAGATTTCTTTGTGATAATCTGGAACCACTGACTATTGTTTCTATTTCTAACACAAAAGCATGAAACTGCAGTTTGCCAGTTTGCTTTTTAATGATTATTTCATGATTTAAAAACTTACTATTTCTTTTGTACATTTCTATATGTGGTTTTTCAAAGCTACTTTAGATTCAAATAAATGGCAGTTTAAAGAGCTTGATGTGACTGAAAGTATGCAATGTGCTTGTTTTAAACTGGTTTGGAAGAGTGCACAAATACATTGGAACGCATACCTGCAGAGACTTTTTGCTTTGATTCTTGAATCGGTAAGTGACTTAACATGGCAAACATTGATTCCGTGGTGACACTGGTGATATATTTCTCACTGCACTCAACAGAATTTTTCATTTCATGCATCATTTGTAATTTGCTGCAATGATTACAAGATGATTCTCATTCCGTGGGTGCATGCATATGTAAATATATGCTTTTTATGATGAGGGATTAGGGTGCACTGTCAGCAAGTTTGCTGATGACACAAAGCTGAGTGGTGTTGCTGACACCCTAGCAGGCTGTGCTGCCATTCTGCAATGCCTGGACAGGCTAGAGAGCTGGGCAGAGGGAGAAACTTAATGAGGTACAACAAGGGTAAGTGTAGAGTCTTGCATCTGGACAAGAACAACCCCAGGGACCAGGATATCTTGGAGACTGACCGGCTGGAGATCAGTGAAGGAGAAAGGGACCTGGGGGTCCAAGTTTACAGCAGAATGACTATGAGCCAGCAATGTGCTCTTGTGGCCAAGAGGGCCAACAGCATCCTGGGAGGAGGAATCAGAAGGGAGGTGGTTAGCAGATTGAGAGAGGTTCTTCCCCCCCTCTGCTCTGCACTACTAAGACTGCATCTGGGGTATTGTGTCCAGTTCTGA
>VZRI01006343.1:301965-318898 GCA_013397515.1 Upupa epops | reverse complement strand
GAGCATTGGAACAGGCTGCCCAAGGGGATTGTGGAGTTGTTCTCTGGAGATGTTCAAGACCTGCTTGGATCTGTTCCTGTGCCACGTGGTCTAGGTGATCCTGCTTTGGCAGGGGGATTGGACTAGATGATCTTTCGAGGTCCCTTCTGATCCCTAATGATTCTATTTTTCTATGAAAGGGACTATGATTTGTCAGCCTTCTCTAAGCTGTGAGTCTTTTCCTGTTTGTAAATTTTGATGGAATAAATGGTATCCATGAAAGTTTCTACATTCATTTATACTTGGAAGTCATGGGAAAGAACAATAAAATAGTTGATGGAATTTAAACATTTAATGGTGGAATACTGTCTTTCAGTAACAGAATGTCTGCTGCCCAAATTATTCATGAGGATTGACACTGCTAGCAATGGTCTCCTTATCTCTAGAGCATTTTGTTTTTTAAATCACGGAAGTTACACGCTTCCTTTCTTTTTTGCTCAAGTCATTTGAAAAGCTGTTGCCTTAATATCTCTCTTATTTTTTTTTTTTGGTGGCTCTTTTTATACATTTGTAGGCATCTTGGTATATTTTGTCATCATTATTTGTACATCTGGGAGACAAGTATGATAGATTTCTATAAGAGCTTTCTCCACTGGAATGCAATTCATATGGGAAGTTGAGTATTGACAAAAAATGTTGCTGTATAATCACTTAGGCTTTCCAGAATGTTAACTGAAAGAGGGTTTGATTGTAGTATTGAAGTATATTGCAGCTTTTGCAGTGGAAAAAATGTGCCACTTTTATTAATGAAAATAGTCCGTCATATTGACAAATGCTAAAATAAGAATGCTTGAGATACAAAGCTAGTCCTCAACATGAAAATGGGTGATTTTTCAAGTTAGCAATTGCAGATAAATCTCAGTAAACAAGAAAAGGTATTGACATGGGCAGGACTGATGGAGTGAATGGCCGGGTTAAATGGTTATGTCTTTTTGACTTCATGCTGATCTTAAGGTTTTTAGGACACTCATGGGAGCCATAACACCACATTCAATTTTCCTTTTGGTCTAATGAATGCTAAAGTTTCCTGTTAACAGCAATTTTTCTCTTTGTCTAGTTTAGTGAGTATTCCCTTATTTTGCCACCTACTGATTTATATGAGATGAAGGGTTTTCTGAGGACTGCATGTGTCCAGCTACTTCACTCTCTGATTCTGTACTCATCATCCGTCAGAAGCTTTTCACTGTCTCTCTTTTTTATTGGTTTTGCTCAACTAGTTTCAGATGCCTTGACTCTCATGCAACCTAGATGTGATTGATTTCTGTGAATGAAGCCTTCTGAATAAGTTTGCTATAATTCACTGTTCTTTCACACTCAACATTTTTCTTTTCTGCCTGATGTATTTACTGGTATATCAGTAAGACTGGTTAGAAGCTAACCCAAGCAGAATGATAGCTCTGAGAGGTGACGGTGCACAAATGTCACATTCTTGCCTGGTCTGTTTTAGATCAATCCCTCTGACATTGCATGAGCTGAAATATTACCTCTTCCCAGGTACCAGCATCAGCACTGGAGAATACAGACTGCCAACAAACAAGGACATTATCTTGCTTCTGTCATTATTGAGCTTTAGTGTACTGCTCTGAGAGAGTGAAACCAAAGACACTAACTTTCACTCACAACTCACACTGCCTGTCTTTGACTACATCACTCTTTATCCTCTCTCAAAAGCAAGAATAAGAGAGATAATTAAAGATTCCAGCATGGAAAGGACTGAAATCTCCCCACCTTTAATCTACATGGAAAGAAAAAAAGTTGACTATATGCAAAAAACCACTTTGATCACAGAAAAAGGGGAAAAAACAAGTCCCCTGGAGTCTAATAAACCCATCTTGAAATAGGAAACTCTACAGGATACCACAGTACTTAGACTCACCTTCACTTTATCAAATCCTGCCTACCACTGAGAATGTTAGGGGAGTTCACAGTTATGAGCAAACAACCTTCCTTTTTATAATGGAAATATATAACCCCATGCATAGCTGTCCCAAAATACTTTATTTTATTTCACTTTTAATAGGACAGACAAAATGTGTATGAAACACTTTGTAGCCACCCATACTTTATTGTGGGTTTTGTTGAATGACAAAAATAACAATTTTAATCCATTTTAGTCTCAAAAGAAAGTGTACTGTAATCAATATTTCAAATGTTTCAAACTTAGAAGAGCTATGGCTCTTGTTTAGGAAACATGAGGCAGTATTGGAGAAATTAAATTAAATTGCTTAGCTATTTAGTTTTCTTCTAATGGCAGCAGAACAAGTCAGGCTTAAAAAAGTTCTATAAAGACTGCTGTGTTTTTCCAGCACAATTATAATTAAAGTTGATGGATTGCCAGAGAGGCTAAGAATAAAAAATATATGCATTAAATTCTAGTATTTGGATTAAAAATTCTAGGGATAGCCACTAAACTATCCAGATGGAAGAACTGTTAACTCTCTACACTACAAGGTGGATAAAATAGGCCATACAACACAGAAAAAAGATTTAACTTTTTCCACCAAATGGAATCATTCTTGACCATCTGAAAAAGATTATAGCTAATCCTCTGGAATTTGTTACTCTTCTCTGGACTTCAGACTGAAACACTAATTTACTTGACCTCTCTTGTGTACTCACGTGCTTGGATTTGTTACATCTGACCTTTTGCCTCTATTATCATAGTACTTTGGCTGGTAAGTGAAACCTACTGAGCTGTTGTCCTGACAGTGCTATAGGAAAGTGGCTTTGGAGAACTGCCAATTTAACTTTGTCTATGCTCACTACCATATTGTTACTGGAAATTTAGCTACTTGGGGAATTTCCATGTAGAGTTTCTCCACTGTTGTCTCACAGTTACAAAGGAAATTAGAAGTGTCAAAGAATATGTTTTGAAATTTTGACTAAATGTAAAGGATGACTTTTATAGATGTTCCAAAATGACACGTGGTCTGAGTATGGATTTAAGCCAATTCTGTACAATTCTCAAATATTCGCAGAAAATATGTGTTTGGTATTAATATTTTGCACAGGGCCAGAAAAAGGCTTCATACATGGACATGGGCATACATATATGGGTTTTTTGTTTTGTTTTGTTTGTTTTTTTTTTATGAGATTCAGTCTGCTAGTGAGTGGAATAAAGCTATTTATGCTGTGTATTTTAGCTGTGTATGTTATAAAGCTTTGGCTTTAGATTCTGAGTCCTCAAGAGCAAATATAATGACATCTGTGATAGTTGGCTCATCTTGCAAGTTCTTTTCCCTGGGTGATTATCAGCTTGTTCTGAGGTAACGTGTGGTATCTACATAATCATGTCAGGAATAAGCCTTGACGAGGAAGAAAACCCAATTTTAATATCTTTATAAAATAAAGTCTATTTATCCCACCCTTCTCAGTTTAGGAGTAGCAAAAATGGCATCTTAGATTCATAGGAGGACTACATTAATGTAATCTTGACTATACTTCTAGTACAAGAGTCTGGAGAGGAATATAAATCAAATTATATAAATATGCAGTCTTCTAGGTTTTTTTGTATTATACTATTTCACTGTGTTTAGCTTTATTACCGATCAGAGAATCACAGTACTGCAAGACTGAAAGTACCCAAAAAATTACCTACCCAAATAAACTGAGATATAAACACCTCATGTGGTTTTTTTATTCTGTCGTCTTAGCAAATAGTAACTTAAGACAGGTAATGCTGACTATGTAGATCTGCTAAGAGTTTCCATTGTTTCTCTGATAATAGGCAAGTTGGTTCTGACTACACAAGTATGCAGATTCATGTATTGATTGTCATAGTCTACAATAAACTTGCTGAGTATGTAAAAACCTATAGGGTGAATGATTTTATTCAATATCTCATGCCTGACATATTGCTAGGTTTTAATAATGTATTTTGACTTATATAAGAGTGCTGTTGCATGTTCAAAAGTTCAAAAATCAAATTAGATGCATATTAGGAAACTTTTAATCAAATTAATATCAGTGTAATTCATTGTCTCTAAGTTCCCTGTGTGCCAATTCACCAAGACAACAGTCTTACTGTGTAAGGACCTAGCAAATAACTATTTCTGTATCCAGTCCTTCTGAAAGGCTTGTGAGGTTACTTACTGATTCATGAGTGCTAATGTTGAAGTAAACCTTTCATGATCAAAATAAGTGCAGTTTGGCTGGATGATTTCTCTTTTTATTATTCCTTCACAAAACAAAAAGTTACATTTTTTGTTTTATTTATCATTGACAAAATGGAAGAGAATTACTAATACAAATAACTTTGGTGAAATAAATTCCACAGTATTAGTCTGCAAACTCCTTTGTTTATAGTAAATAAACAAAGCGTGTAGTTAAAAAATTTACTTGCTAGGTCAACAGCATAGGATTTAGGAGTTGGAGATTCAGGTCTTACTTTGAGTTAGACTTAAAATGCTGAGAAACCCTTTATAATCTTGACATGGATTTATAATAATAGATAATTCTGCAAATTAAAAAATAAATTACCAAATGGTCTGGATTATCTCTGCCTGTAAGCTTCATAATGGTAATTTAAAAATTAAATAAAATGCTTCTAGTGAATTGCA
This sequence comes from Upupa epops, assembly GCA_013397515.1. NCBI lineage: Eukaryota > Metazoa > Chordata > Aves > Bucerotiformes > Upupidae > Upupa > Upupa epops. The sequence goes on along the minus strand of VZRI01006343.1, from coordinate 314,300 downwards.
ATTAAATGAGCAAGCTAAGTATTTATTAGTAGTTGATTCTGGAATAAACTGAGTCATGAGAGAATGTAGTGTACTTGAGAGTACTCACCAGATTACAAGTGGTATCTTCAAACCCTGAAGAGCTGTGTGAGAGTAAACCATGACCATGTAACACAGTGCACTTATAATAAGCTTATTTTGTTGTTAATTTGGATTCTTAAATAGTAGATATAATAATCTGAGCATTTAAACACAATGGAAAAACTGGGTTTATACTTTGAAGCTCAATATAAGTGTGTCCTTTATTTTCTGAATATCTTAAAGTTTATTTCTTATTACAGGGACATGAAAATGAGACTCAGAAAAAATTTGCTGCTTTCCATCTAATGAACAGTTTACTTTTGAAATACTGAAAATGTTATTGTGTCTGCTTTCATTTCTAAATTCAGATCTTGGTGGGTTGGACTGGAATGTGTGAAAGATGTCAGTGTTGCCAAATATGTATTTCTCGTAGTCAAAAACTAAACAAGATACTTTTGGTACTGATTGCACCAGATTTTGGATCAAACCTACACAAATCCACTGTGTTCATCAAGTGCCTTTCTGGTGATAGCTTTAACCTATGGGTATATTACTAGGAGTTAAGTCATTTGTCATTAAACAGCTATTAAGCAGCTAGCCAGCTTGTATTTGTTCTGTGAAGTATGCTAATATATTCAGGGATTGGAAGGGGCTGTTACCATGCATCATTTCTCTGGGTATCAATGACCCTGACTCAAGGGAGGAAAATAAGATACTCTGCAGTAATTGAGAAAACACTGCAGTATGCAGGATGACACCCAGGCAATAAAAAGTGTCGCCATCAAATTGCAGGCGACATTTTGATTAGCCCAGCTTCTGGAGTTTGATTGGAAAATGACTCCTAGATAAAAAGGAAGTTATGTAATCTTGTATGCCTGTCACAGGTATGGCTTTTAAAATGTGCCTTTATTTAGCCTGCATTTGTACTCATATGGGAGCTAGACAGGAAATTTCATTATTTAGGGGTTGATTTGTGTAAGTGGAGAGGTGATTCTAGTACAAAATGAAGAGCTTGTTGTGGGGCTATCTGTCGATTAAAAGTTCCTAAGTATTGAAGTTTATATAGAATGGACATTATATAAAGTATTAATGGAAAAAAGCATAACTAAAATGGTGTATTTGTAATTCCTACCTGTGTTCCACTGAACTTTATGGAGGACAGATCTCATGAGGAGCAGCTGAGTGAACTTGGGTTGTTTATTCTGGAGAGGAGGCTGAGGGGAAACCATATCACTGTCTGCCTGAAAAGAGGCTGTAGAGAGGTAGAGGTTGGTCTGTTCTCCTAAGTCACTAGTGATATGAGAAAAGGAAAGGGTCTCAAGTTGCACCAAGGGAAGTTTAGATTTGTCATTTGGAAGAAATTATTCACTGACAGATTGGTCAGGAATTGGAACAGACTGCCCAGGTAGTAGGTGGTGGAGTAGCCATCCCTGGAGGCATTAAACTTGTAGATGTGGCACTTGGAAGCATGGTTTAGTGAGCCTGGTGGCACTGGGTTGATGATTTGACATGGTGTTCTTGAAGATCTCTTCCAACCTGAATGATCCTATTTTTTCTATTATTCTATGATGTGGTGTAATGAGCTTTGAATATGAAAACAATAAGATAATAAGTCCAGACAGAGGCAATTGGATTAATTCACTTCAGCTTTGTGTGCATTTGTTAAAATCAGACTTAGTGATCTTCTGTTCTATGTATCAATACTGTGAAAGTGTCATATTTCTTTTTCATTTATTGTGTCTTTATATACCTGGAAGTGTTTCTGCTTTTTCCTGGTCCAATTCTGATTTAAGATTGTGTGGGTCACATCAGTGCTTAAAAAGTTCTCTTCACAGAAATAGCCTTTACTACCTCCTCTGACTAAGAAAGATTCAATCCCAAAACAGTTTCTGGATATTTATTCAGCACATCACTGTGCAGTAGTTTAACATCATCCCCATTTTACACATAAGACAACCAATACTACTTGGATCATGACACTGAGATGCTTCACAGAAATTCAAATCAGACTTTATGTGATTCTTTGCATCATGGGGCAGAGAGTCGCAGTCCTGCGTCCCAAAGTCAAAAGTAAAATTGAGGCTGGGATTTGAACTTTGGGCTCCTGCAAATGACAATTCTCTTTTCTAGCAACTTAGCTATTCTGGGCTGGCACTCTCCCATAGAAGCTACCATAATTTGAATAAATAATTAGAAATTAGTTAGAGCAGAAGCAGATAGTCACAGCAAACAATTTTGTTTGAATAAATCAGCATTTTCTTATTAAATAAATGTATTCCAAGCTGGAAACTTTCTGTAGCATTAAAAAGCAACCTGATTACCTAAATGTAAATTAAGACCTATATGACAACTCAAAAAAAGACAAATAAATGAAGAGTAAAGTAGTATTTGCTGTTCATTTTGTATCAGCTGTAAAGCATCTGTAACTTTCATTTAATGATTCTCCACTCATGAATTTACAAAATCAGAGACAAGATATTTTGAGGAACAACAGAATACACGGCAAGCTGTTAACAATTGAAACAACTGAGGAGCAGTGTGCCAAAGTGGACTTTGTAGGACTTATCTGTGACTTTTCTGTAGCCTTCAAATAGTCTTTAAGCAAATATGATTGACTGCTTTTGGCAGTGAGCATGCTGAAGATAGAACACATGAGAAAACATGCTTTTTAAAAACATGACTGTAGAAAGCATTTCTATATCAGAAATGGCAATTTCTTTGACAAGATTAATCTAGTTTTACAACTTTTGTTGGATTTTTGCTTTATAATTTTCTTGCTATGTCCCAGAAATATGTGAGCTATTATATAGTGACAGATATTGCAGGGAGCAAGATGTCTGACTGCAGTTTTCTCTTGGGAGGGAAATCCAGAAACCATCCCAGCTCAGGATCTGTTTCTGACAGCTGACATCTCTCCAAACAGAAGGTAGGTGAGTACTTGCAGCTCACAGAGCATCATGACTGAGCAGTAACAGAAGTTAGTGTTGAGGCTGTTCTATCTACCCTTTGCAAAACACTAATTCACAATTTTTCCATGAAAAAAAAATCTGATTAATTTTTCAAAAATTTCTGAGATGCCACTCTTTTCTGCTCTCACTTTTCAAAACTGAAGACTTTTAGGATTTTGTATGAAATATGTTTTCATTTAGAAAGTTAATTCTAAGTTGGAAAATATGAAGGAATAGCATGAAATGAATCACTGAATATTGAAAACGAGCAATCTAGATGAACCAGTATAGATTTTATTTTTTCTATTTTCACCTGTGAAGTATTTTGAACGTTTCCATTTTTCTTTCTGGGGAAAAAAATTTGAGAAACTTGAAAAACTTTCCAAAGTCACCTAGTTTGTCATCCTGCTCCTGAAGAGCAAGAACTCCTCCTTTGCTGATTAATTCAGCAGTGGGAACAGCCCAGGGTTCCTCTCTTGTAACTTTGAACTGATTTATCCACTTGAAGTACTTACAGAGATTGTTTTGGGATACTGAGCTCCAGCACTGGTGAAGTGTTTGAGGTTAGAGGGAGGTGATCTAGACTGTACTTACCCTCTTCCCTGACCAGGCATAGTAATGGCAATGGCGACAGCACATTCATGTAGAGAAATCAAGTCTGTGTAGTACGAAACTGTCAAGGATGATACAGCAAAGCAGGAGTTGCCTGTTCCATCATCAGGGAGATACACTTCAGGAATGAAAAACCTGGTCTGCTTAATTGCCACTGGATTACTTAGCTGATCTGCAGCAGAACTACAGCTGTTTTCCTCTTATTAATCCTGTGTACTTACATGCTTAGTTATATATTTGTAGATGTCATTAACTGTTTCTTAGAATTACTGTATATACTGAATATAGTTGGTGAGTTTCTCCAAGCTTTTATAACAAGATGAAGCATGATTAGATGGTAGAGCAATTCTTCATTTGCATGCTAAGCTAACTGTGACTGGAAATATTTCTCTATGCGGCTGGCTCAACAATTCCAAGTTGTTTTATACCCTGTTCAAAAAGAAAATGGAGGTTATTGACTACTGAGGTTGCAGAAATCTCAGAAAAGATGCCTGTCTAAGAGAGTGTAATTTATCACAAAGGTGGCGTATTTTTCCTCCTTGAATGCCTACACACATTCACATTCGTCTGGGTCTCATTGCTTGTAACTTTCAAAATGCCAGAGAAAGCAGCGCTTATTTTCTTAGGCAGCATTAGGCATTTCCATTAGTGTGAGCAAACAGCAAAAAATGATTATTTGTACACTAAATTAATACTCAATTTTAAAAGTCCTCTGTATTTACCTGGCAGATTCTGAGAAGATCCAAACTTGGAGTGGTTTATGGAAACAAATAGTGTGGGTATTTTCAACATCTTTTCTGGCAATCATGAAATTTCAGCTCCTGGTTTTGTTGTAGCTGTGAGTTTCATTTGACAATCTTTCTTTTAATTTTTATCAAATCTCTTTCCTTTTCTCACCTGGACAGTAGTTTTTTTTTTTACTCCCCACTTACCGTTTTAAAAACATCCATGTTTTCCCTAGTATTTTCCCATGGATAAAAGTCCACTCCCCCAAACCCTGAATTTGCCTAAACATTTTTAGTATTATTGTACAACTGTGATGTTCTCAGCATCTTAACTCTAATTTGTCTCATAATCCTCTCTGAATAGTTTGATAAATGAGTGTGGCCACCAGAGCTTTAGAGTACAGTAAATTTAAGTCTCAATCTCTAGGTGAAATACTTTATCCTGGTATAGAAAGACAATACGGAGCAAACATACTTAAGCTGGAAAGTAGCTTGGAGCTAGTCCAGATGCAAATAGTAAAATTTGGATCAGTTCATTCTGATAGTCGGTTTACTTCTCAGACATTTGGTCCAGTTTTCATTGTTTGTGAATATGATAACTGTGAATTTTTGGATTTATCCCAGAAAAAGGTGCGTTTATTTTTCTTCCTCTATTTGTGCATGGCGGTATCGTAATTCAACTGCTTTACAGCCAGTGCTCAGATCACTCCTGTGAGTACAATATAATCACTACCAAGAAAAACAGTGATGCTCACCTCTAGGCAAATACTCCATCATTTATTCTCTAGTGCCAGGCAGTCGGCAATGATATAATAATTTCATAGCCAATGTCTTCAAGCAGGTAGGCTTTTAACAGCCTGTGGGTTGCTGGCATGAATTTGGCATTTACATTTCTCATAGTTTTATCCTCCATGATGGGTCTTAACAACACCTTGTCTTGCAGAGAGGACAGAAATCTCTTCAGATGAGGCTTTGATGGTCTTATTTGTCCATTCCCAAATTTGCACTTCTGTCAGACTCTTGGCTGCAGCTCTACATTTCATATGTGAGGCTGTTATGATCCATTTAAATGCCTATGGGGATCTCTACAAGCTTTTTGAAAAGATTAATGACTTAGCTGTGGGTTTTATGATAGTGTTTCTAAAAAAAAGTCTGCATACCTAATAAGGTTATTTCTACCAGCCACAATTTGCATTGCTCGCCATAAAAGACAAATAGATTTGCTTTAACTACAAAACACCATAAGGTTTGTTGCTCACTTTTGTATTTTGGAGATCAGTTCCATACAAGAAAAGGGATATAAAGTAGGGAAAAGGGAAATAACTAACATAATCAGCTTTAAGAAGGAGGGTAGGCATGTGAATTCTTTAGTTCTTTACTTTGGAATGTCGTACTGTATGGTTATGTCTTTTTTAGACTGCTGTTTCCTACAGTCTTATGTGTATTTGGACATGACTGCAAACAACTGGTTTCAGTAAAATTTGACTGACATTTGTTTTTAAAAATGTAAGCTATGTTTTCTTAGCATAATTATTTCTCATTTATAGTGAAGTTAAGTGACTTAGCACAGCAACAAGTTCATTTGAGTGGCACCAGCCCTTACTTTCTCCAGTTTCCCTCTTTTTTGTGCTGCAATTATTAGTGATGTCTATTAAATAAGATTATTCATTTTCAAACTAAAGAGACTCTAAACTTAGTAGGTAGTTTTTATTAGCATTTTAAAGCACATTCTACAGATATATTACTGTAGGAGTATTAGACAAACCCAAAATTAGAAAATTGAAAATTTAGAAGTAAAAAAAATTTAGAAGGGAAAATAATTTTCTCCACTGCCATAATGTGTTATCCTCACCTTAGCCAAGGAAAATGGCAATAAAATCTCTTCCTAAATGAACATGTGTTACAAAAAAAAAAAAGTAAAAATGCCTGTGTTTGTGAGTAGCTGAAGAGGAAGCTATCCTGATTGCTCAGAGCCTAACAGACATGTGATTCTGTGGGTTTTCCCCCCAAGAAGTTATATTTCTTTTTTACTGAAAAAAGAAATCTATATTTATTTGAGATACATAGTCACTTGAATTATTATAATCTGATTGTTTCATAAGAGAAATGGAGAAATTATAAATTGTAATATTAGCTATTGAAAATGTCTTCCAACATTTGCAGAGTAAATCTGTTTGGAACATAACATGTCTGACTGTAGATGTATACATCTGTTGTTTGATTTGCTGCTACAAACACTAGATGAAACAGAGAAGAGAAATATGGTTACTGACTTTCTGATATAAAAATCTGCTTTTCAAAAATCCTGATTATTCCTGCTTTGCTAGATGATGAAAAGATTAACAGGAAGACAGAAATTTCTTCCTGAAGCAATTAGTCAGGAGCCATACAGTCCTGTTTTCTCTATAAACTTCTCCAATCAAAAGGCAAGAAACATCTGTACCATTGTACAGCTTGCCTAGGTCACTCTTCTGTAAAGTCAGAGTGGTGGTTGCTGTGGAAAACATAATGGGAACTCCTGAAAGCCCTTGCTAACTTACACACGTGACCACATTTGCATTGCTCAAGAACATTACAAATCTGGGATGCCGCAAGACCGAGAAATAGACCTTAATCCTATCAGTGATTCTAAAGCCTATTTCCTACTGTGATATGTCAGTCAGTATTATGTGCTGGGAATTTATTGGCAGTTGTCTCAATGTGAGTATTTGATTTTTACAAGTTTTGTGGGAAACAGCACTGCTTTTGTATGACTACTTCTGATAGCTACAAGGGGAAAAATTTTCTCTGAAGCCCCCTGGCCCAGAGATGCCTATTACGCTTCATATAAACTGTCTGTGGCAAAGCAGGTGATGCTTACATGTGGAATCTGTTTTTTATAGGCAGACTTCTAACAGGGCTCATTTTATGATGGCCAGGTTTTCTTTTGGTTTTGTGGCTGTATGCACATAACTTTGTAACTAAGGTTCTCAGCATAATTTTTAATCTGAGTCCTCAACTGAATTAAGTAAAGAAACTGTGGTTTATGCGTTAAGGTGGTGCTGAGGTCACAGGTGTTTGACCATACAACTGGTTATGTGTGATCAGTCTAAGTTTTCAATTATTCCCAATTTGCAGTTTTGTAGAAGTGAGGGGAGCAAGTGCAGGGTGTTTATTTAATATTTTGCATTATTTGTGTAAAAAATCCCAAATGGACAACAAAGAAATGACAAAAGAAACTCAAAGAAAATAATAAAATCTGTTTTTCTTATTCTTAACATTTGAAGTTAGTTGTGTGTTTCCCCTTCAGGGTTACCATGGTGACAAGAGTACTGTTAATACCTAGCTAGGCAGGTACTAGATTAGGCTAAAATCATTTATCCTTCTTTTCATCTGCAAAATGTATGGCCAGAAGATGAATAGCATCATTTAGAGCACTCACTCCTCTGACATTCTGCTGTAAGCTCAGCCCCAAAAGTTCACATTAAAACATGAGTAAAAGTTTTGCAGGCTGAAATTATGTTGCAAAAGGAGGCTGATTTTCAAAATATATCTAAAATTACAAATTACATGATGGAATCAGTAATAAAACTCAGCAACAGCAACAATAAATGCCCCAGATTCACCCTATCTTCTCAAGAAGAAAATGTAGAGGGGAGATGAAGTTGAATAATTTCCTTTTTCGGTGATGCTGATGCTATTACTTACTGCAATGCCTCATTACCTCTTTGAGGCAGGGCTCTCCCAGCTGCATAGGACTGTTTCACATTCTTAATGCTGATTCAATCAAATTCAGATAAAGTTGCCCTGCTCTATTCTTGGGCTCAGGTGTCTCTCCCCAGCTTTCTCTCATCCACTTAGTATTCTGAGTGATGCTACTCATCTCCACAAAGACAAACCATAACCACACACTTCTATGAAAATCAGCCTCAAGAAGACTTCAAAATGCTATTTAGTTCTTTTGCTTTGCTTCAGGGCAGTCATCTGTCTATGCATGAACCAGGTGCTTGTCTACCATGCTCTCACAGACCTTCAGAAGCTAGCTATCTTTCAGATCTGAGTGCAAATAAGTCTTCTTATTTTGGTTTTCTCTTCGCATAGAATTTTTTAATTTAACTTTCTTTACGATATGTGCACACTTATTAACAAGTGTCTTAATTTAATATCAAAACCACGTGTATAATCTGCCCCTTTTATCACCCTCAAAAAAATTATATTAGTATTTTGTATCCTAATTTCACTCGCAACTAAACTGTGACGTTTGTCTTAGTACCTTAAAAATGTATTTAGATGTCCATAGCCTGGGGTTCATTCTTTAATTGTTGAAGAACTAACTGCTGTGTGCTGTATTCCTCTTAAATAGAAATATAAAAGTGTTATTGCTCTCCTACATAGGTTGATTTTTGGAATGTGCAGTTATTGGATATTTCCAATGTCCCCTATGCAGTAAGTAGATTACCTTATGCCACCTATTTCAAGTACATCAAATTTTCTTATTTTGGATCACCATCATATTTTTGCATTAATTATTTAACTGCCATCTCTAATCTTCTTAGTCAAGCATGCCTCTGCCTACTCAAGGCACAATTAGTCACTGCATTATAGATTTAAACCAGCTTAAGTGAATAAAAAGTAATTTGCACATGTTATGTGCAGATACACTTTTTACCCTGAAGAGTGGTTTTAATGCTACATTAAGATATTTTTGTTTTGAAAATGTTGTTTCTCTTAACTATTGACACCCTTCCCATTCACTGATGGCAAAGAGACAATGCATGAAAGAAAACAATTCTTAATATTAAGGGGAGGTAGCAAGTACTTGTTCTCATGGGAAGCTGAAAATGCATATCTACCCTCTTTTCTGTAAATGTAGTTTCATACTTATTCATGACACAACGTGTGGTGCACTACAACAACCACTTACAGCCTCCTAGCCAAACGATATTTTCTCAAATAGCATTTATGAATTTTTGATTCAATAGTTGGTTGCATGAATGATTTTGGAATGAATTGTATATCAGAGGCTGGGAGGGTGACAGGCAGAACTTGGTGTTTGAGTCACAGTTAAATTTGTTCCATGTTTTCGGATTCTGGTGTTATCATGATCATGGGAGAGGGTAAATTTATATACAGTAGGATATCTGTCATGATGCAGCTTGAAAATGAAAAATAAAATATGACCACGTTATTTACTAAGCATTTTTGAGATCGGGAGACAAAGAAAAATTAACAGCTGAGAAAAATATTGTAAGCTTTGGAAAAAGCGCTTCCTCATCAGGAAGCAGGTCAACTCTCTTTTTCATCTTTTAATGGGATTGTAAAATGAAAGGGGAATTATTTTATGACCCCTATTCATCTTTCTTATCTGTGGGTTTTTTGCTGTCTTGCAAAGCAAGCTTTAACTCTTTTGTAATATTAACCTTGGTTGTGCAGCAAGAGGTACCTTTCTCCTTAATGAACCATTAGATCCATGTTTGGCTCAAAATTATTCTTAAGTAAAAATACAAATACAACAATCTCTAATGTGCTTCTTGTAAAGGGTAATTTCTTTAGAAATCTTTCGCTATACATAAGAATATAAGATGGGTCTATAAAGGACATGAAAGAAAGTTACACTAAAATGTGTAATGAAGATTTCCCATTTTATTCCCAGATGACTGAGTCTTTCTATGAATAGCTTAAATAGATTCCCAATTTGGTATGCTTAAAATATAAATAACCAAATGAAACTTCCTCTAGCACATACAGATTTGTCTTAATTTATTCCTTTGTTCTCTCAGAAATGATAATTTCATTCATGAAGGAATACTTTTTTGGCGGATGTCACTCGAGGTAGGTGCTGTTTGGCTTTTCATCCACCTTGCTTCACTAGGAATGTCAATGGCATTTCTATCAGTATTGCTGTCATTGTTCTAACATTTTCTAAAGAGTCAGCAAAAAAGAAGATAACAAACAATGAAATGTCTCTTGAGAGCTGCTAGTCCTTCAAGATTTTCACATTCTCCTTGAATTAAATGGGATGAGAACTGAGTTACCAGGACTCCAAAAGAATACTAACATTAAAGCAGCACCGTTTCTGTCACCAGTGTTAGAAGTCCACATCAGTTTCACACACCAAACCTCATTTTAATGGTGTAACTGGTTTTGCACAGAGGATGGCTGTGCCTGCATATTTTGCTGCTATTACAAAATCTGCTTGCTTCTTTTGGAATCTAAAATCATTCAGTCTCAGCTAGCAAAAACTTGACCTTGCAAAACTGTACTAACACAAACAGACTCAATCATAAGAAGCGACTTTATGTGTGTAATTATCCCTTGTATGAGTAGAAATAGGCAAGATTGACCTTAAAGTGTGCTCTCTAGGCTATCATAACATAAGAAAAAGTAGAGTTTCTTCCCTTTTAATCTACATAGCAAAGGTAGTAAGTAATTTTTCACTACGAATTAATTGCTTTTCATTATTTTTAAAACAAATCCTAATAGTTTTTTATTTGAGAAGGTATAATTCTGAATATAGAGTGTGTGCTTTTTCATGAAAAATTTAATAAAGCTATTTGATGCTGTAAATGCATTTACTATGTATCAACAGCACACACATTAATGCAGCAGACTGAAACAGCTCCATCCATTGACTCAATGGGCTGTGAAATAAAAACGTTCTTCCAATAAGCATTGACACACTAGACCTCAGTGGACTGAAGCTCCTATATCGAGCTCCCAAGTGAATGATACTCTAATAAGACCTTTTTTAGGCCCTGACGTGACAGATTTACAGTATTAAAGAAATAGAACGAAGCCTCATTTTTCAAGGTTCTTTGGTTTAATGGATATTTGATAGTTAAATTAGTTATATTTAGAGGTCATTTCAATGCTGCCCAAGCTTCATGTGAAATTTTCAGGAATGATTTTTTTGACTTATGAGGCTAAATCTAATTTTCAGTAGACTTTTGTGGACAGACAAATTCCTATTGCTCGTTACAAACAGCTAGAACAGATTATACTTACACCACCTTTCCTAGTAGTTACTAGGAAACCACCTTTCCTAGTAGTTACTGTCTTTCTGCAGAACTAGTTCACGGCCAGAAAATATTGAATGAGTTATTCAGCACTTCAATGTATGGTGGTCTTAATTAAAGCTGCCAGGTAAGGTGGTTTGAGTGGCCGAAATGGCACTGCAGAGGATTAGAGAATAATGTGTGTCCCATCTTTTTGTCTGCAGGCTGACAGTGCTAGGCCTCAGCTTCCGCAGGGGACTCTTCTGTGTGTCTTAGAAATAAAATGTCAAATGTGCCCTGACTTCTGAATATATTCTCTATAGATATATTCTTACACTCGACCAAAACTCCAAACATGTAATTCAATTGTATCTTTGCCTCCTTTCTTTACTTCACTCCCTCGGCTGCAGTGCTGGCTTGTCTGTGGGTAGAAATGTTTATGCTTGATGCTGTCAGGGTTTATGGCTGGGCTGACCAGTAGATGAATGCCAGATGCTATCTAATACCCCTCTTCCTTCCCAAACTGTAAACAGAAAGGGAATCAGGGAGAAAGACTTAGGGATTGCAAAAAGAAGTAAAACTGCTTTAATGAAAATAATAATAAAATGAAAATTATTACAATAAAATGAAATGTATACAAATGTATGTAAGACCAATACGGAACATAACCCCACTGTGGGTTGATGCTGGAAAAGTCCTAGGTTTGACTCATTGGCAGATGGGAGCCAGATTCAGAAGACGGATTCTGGAATGAGGTTCAGGATCAGTGCAGGCTGAGAGCAGCTTTGGTTGCAGTGACCATGAGATGGTGGAGTTCAGGGTCGCGCGTGGTAGGAACAGAATGCCTGGCAGAATCACAATCCTGGACTTTAGGAGGGCCAACTTTGGTCATCAAGGACAGTCAGTATGGCTTCACCAAAAGGGAAGTCATGCTTGACCAATCTGATAGCCTTTTATGAGGTCATAACCGGGTGGACACATTATGGCAGAGCCATGGATGTGGTCTATCTTGACTT